>RXPK01002131.1:0-122864 GCA_004143645.1 Protaetia brevitarsis
AATGTTTTTTTTTTATTTTCTTAGTAGCCTTGCAATTGATAAATTTATAATAGTTTGTGGCAATAAAGTTTTTATATGGAAAGAAAAATCTTTTGAAACATTTTTTTTTTTTATTTAGTCGGATGCTTTCGAAAAGTTAACTAACCTTTTAAGGCGGGACAATACATGTTCAAATACTATTGAGGAATAGAATGATTCTGTTTCTGGATAGTATGTTAAATTTAACTTTTCAAAATTTTAATTTTGAACAATCGACTAATGACACCATGTCATTTATAAACAAAATTTAATGCCTGATTATTCAGCAAATTCATATAAAATGAAAAGATTACTTAATGAACGCTAATAACAGGACTGAAGAATATAATTTGTATGACTGAAACGTATCCAATTATATAAAAAAAATTATATGCTCGAACAGATTTTTCTTTTAATATGAAGTCTTTACTGCAACATACTATTATAAATTTATCGAGAACAGTTAACCATTGTCCTTAGTGTAATTCTACCGCGTTTTTAATTTATTGTTATTTTTATTGTTTATATTATTATTTAATAATAACAGCTACAATATCTTTACTACAAATCAAATTCCACGCTTCCATACTTTTAACATAGCAAATGGCGGCAGATGACGACTAGTGGCCATTTTGAGTTGAGATTGTACTTTCTTTTCTGACACATATTCCTTGTGATTCGTATAAATCAAAGAAGACAGTTGTGGCATCTGGTGCTAAAATAATGCTCCACCGCTGACGTCACTTTGTTTTTGGAGACAAAACATCAAAGGTGCCAACAATAAGTGACGCTTATTGTTTTACCTTTTCGCTGGTGGTACTAGATTTATGTGGGCATAATAGTACATCAAACCTGCGTTTTTTATTCACAGGTCAGAAACGTCACAAGTCCAAAAAAAAAAAATTACAAATGGCATACCAAGATAAAGGACTGATGAGAAGACTAAATTTATTGAGAAATCACCTTAATTTAAACTAAAACAAAAAGCAAGCAGATATTTGTAAAGCTACTGAGGATAAATTCCTAGAAGTACTGATATTGACGAAATGAATTGCGTATTATGTGTAAGCACATGGTGATGATTTCTTTGTTTTTTTGGTTTCTTGCTGGTTGTGGAATACAATTTGACACTTTTAGGCACTGACATCTATTTGACGTATTGTGCCATCCTTACTGAAATTTTGCCAAAACCGAAGTGATCCAATCTTTGGCAGAGATTTTTAAAATGCCAAACATCGCATTGACACGAGACCTACTTTACTTCCAATCCGAGAAGAAATCATGATATCTAATTTTTATTTACAATTAAAGATCAATTGCCTTGGCCTGGAATCGAATTGCCGCGTATTGGGTGAATGGCGAACATGTAAATCTTTCAACCATTGAGGCTGTTAATGGTGATGGTACTAGAAAATTCTGCAGTGAAACAAATATGTTCATGAAGTCAAAATTGATTCAAGAAGACATGAAACAAGGAGAGCATGAAAGCAATGTTAAATAAGTTGCCCATGCTACAAATACAAACAGGTAAAAACAGGTGCCATAAAAATAAGAAATTTGTTTTAAGATAAACGATTAAATGGCACGAGGTTGGTTACAAAGGTTTTGAACGTTTAAATAAGCCATGTAAATCTACTTCTAAAACCAAAAACAAAGAAGTAGAGAAACACTCTCCATTATCAGCAAGTGTTGCAAAAATAATTTCTGAAAAGTAGTGTATTGATTGATTCGGTATGGATCATATGACAAGTCACAAAAATATATTGCAGAATTACAGTCAATGTGGTCGAACTTTGGAAATAGTAGTAATCATAGCTAGACAAACTACTAAGCCAAGGTCAAGGTGATACTTTAGTTATTACTGGAAAATATAAATTCAAATACGTACATAGTTTAAATCTAAATTTACTTTCGGTTTATCTGATGGTAAACAAGATTTTTGGTTGTTGTTTTCGACCAAAATAGATGCAGTGTTTACCAGAAGGAAAATCGTGAATAAAAAAGGTATCCTGGTGCTTACGGAAGTTATATTATGGACTTGATACAGATTTTGCAGAAAAACGACAAGATATAACGGTATAAATCATCATACAAGTGTTGCTTCCATAACCAACACGGATGATCACATGTTATGATACCGTCGACTAGCACATCTGAAGAGGAACTTAATGCCTCTTTTGACGAACAAAATAGCTATTGATATTAATTTTGTTGATAAAGTGCACCATGTTTTTCTTATGTAAAGGGAAAACGGACCAGGACACTATTTGCAAAAACAAAACAAGGAACAAGGTTAAGAAGAAAACTTGAATGTGTACATTCGGGCCAAATAGAGTAAGTTCTCCTGGTGGTGTCCAATACTTGTTAACAATCATTGATGGTCATTTCCCAAAGAATAAAAATGAGGCTTTTCCAAAATTTCCTTATGCGAAATTAAATAAAGCATCAAAAGGCTGCACCATATTCACCTGAAGAAAATTGAGTAGCTGAATAGGGGTAACTGAACCATCATCGAAAAAACAGGAGCTTTGCCAGACGATGCCAAGTTAGGCAAACCGTATTGGGCATAAACTTGTAATACTGTAACATATCTAAAGATTGATTCGCCTACAAAGACAATCCTCACCGTAACACCAGAAGAAGCGTGGTCGGGAAACAAAGTTGATGTACGGCCTTGGACTGTCGGTATGACTGCCTTAACGGCAGTGAGCACCGCGCTAGGCACAGTCTATTCTCTTGCGTTTTACCACATAAATATAAAAACTCTCTATTCACAGCCAGTACATATGCACATGCGATATGCAACAAAATAGACTGTGACTAGCACGGTGTTCGCTGCTGCATAGGCCGTCATTCCTAAAAGCCCACGACTGTACGTCATCTGCGAGCTTTTGCAGCGTAGAACCATATTCCCAAGGAATTAAGGAAAAAAACTGGATATCAAGAGTGGAAAATTGATTATTGTAATGATATTCAACGGAAGTGAAAACTTCCTTCTAAAAACATAATATTTTGTGATATTATCATGATGAAGAATGTACATAGAAGTCAACGGACTGACAGAAGGCTTGAAAAAGAAAAACATCGAAACTTTATTTTGAGGAATAAGGTGAAAAGAAGAAATGTAGAAGGTGGTGATGAAGAACAAAGAGAAGAAATCAATGTTATTATACAAGAAAATATCTGCCTGTAAATGGACAACCAAGAGAAGAATATAATGCAGTTAGGGAAAATGAAGTCCCTTTGACTGAATCTGAAGCAATAAATGAAAATATGCTGAGTTATTAGATTAAAGCATAAGAGATGAGTATCTTGCTTATAAAGAAAACAAAACATGGACCTTGATGGAAATCTATATCTACTTTTTTTTTTCTAATAAATGTTTGTACGATACACTTCAATAATATTACCATTATTTAATATAAATTCTAATATAACAAATGTAAAAAGAAATAAGTACTAAGAATTAGAAGCATACCAATCCTTAAACGTAACACTGAAATAACTCCTATATTATACGCGCATGAAAACTAATTTTCACTCTCCATTGTTAACATTCTCCATTCCCGAAAACGGTTATGAAAAACAAAATAAATACATGCCTCATTCCGGAAATATCTCTGTACACATGACGAATATCATACTTGGTCCATATGAATCCACGGTTGCTCGCCTATACTCGAGATCACAAATAAAATAAACATATTTTAATTAAATTCGTAATTAACTCGTGAATAATTGAGAGTATGTTCAAGATTCATATTCCCCGAATGTGTTCCGCGGAAACGTTTCAGTTGCGTTCTTAATTTACAGCCAGTTCAACAGTATCTTCGGTATTATGTCCACATTACACGAAATAGGTACGGGGACTAATAGAATCCTCTCCATATTCCTTCACAGGCATAAAATATGATTGAGTTAATCCAAACTCATGGTGATCACATTTTGTTGGGTAAATAAAGGAATAAGATCGCTACAAATCTATAACATTTATTAGTGAAATACAAACCGTTACTTTACTGACAACTTATATAAATATGTCATCTTGATGTTGTTTTTTCTGATGCAAGCAGCATATCGCGGAATGATTTCTTAATTGCTTACATTTTTTCTAACACTTTCCCTTAATGTGACATCAATTCGTAATACCATTGGATATTCGCAGTAAGCCTCTCTAAAGATGTTTGCGATCATACTATTCGTCGGTAGATAACATACCTTCAAAACATTGCTCTTTAAAGAATCTTGGATGAAGTGTTGCCTAATGTAAATGTGTTTACTCTTTCGTGGAATGCCGGGTTTTCCACTAACTTGAGTGCATTTAAATTACCGTTGTAAACTGTTGCATGTTATATGGTTTATACACAGGCGAGCAAAAAATTGAGGTCATATTGAAGTTATGAATTATTTTTAGAAGTTTCTCTTTTAACTTTATATTTGCAAACAATTGTATTGTATTTTATAGATTATATTAAAAACTTAGTGTTGAGTACCTTTGCATTTATCTTTAAACTTTCTGAGCTCTTGCGCAGTGCTTGGAATTGGAACAAACCTTCAGATGTGTCGGCCCAACTCATCGCATAAATATTCAATGGGATTCATGTCCAGATTAATAGCCGGTCAACTGACCCGTGTAATTTTCATTTCATCCAGGTATTCTCTGACAATTCTACTACATGAGATTTACCAATATCTTGCTTGAAAATGTCATATTTGCCGATAGTGATCTTAAAAGATATAGCATGATCCCCTACAACCCCCGTTATGTATCTATGAGTTGTCAGGGAGCCATTCTGTATTAAGGCCAATGCTTGGAAAGTGATTTCTGTCCAAACCATAACCTACCCATCTGCATATAAAAATTGTTCGTCAATACTGGAGCATATCTTTCTCCGGTTCTTTTCCACACTCGCCTACATCCGTCTGAGCCATTAAGGCAAAAATGCGACTCATATGAAAACAGTGTCACTCCAGTCCTCATTCCATGCTCGTTGAGTTCGGGTGATCTTGCGACGGGATGCTAGTGTTGCAATGCTGAACTTGTAGCCATTCTACGAGACGATTAAAAAAAAATCACTAAATGTGAATTTAGCCTAATCCTCTTAAGAGTTACCGCAAGTATTCTGTTTACTTCATGACTTCTGTCATTCCCATGTACAGCGTGTCTCACCGAAGACTTGGTCTTTGTTTAGAGCTCTATTTTTGATTTTTGGAAAAGTCTCTTATGCAAAAGATTTACAGAATCCAATGCGGCATAACCTGCAAATATTTTTGACTATACAGGCTGTTCCAAAAGTAGGAAAGCGCATATTTACTCCGTTATTTTAAATGGATCACCCTATATATTATTCCATTTTTAACTTCTACAAAGAAAAATAACATGCCATTATATAAGATACTGTATGTCTATCTCCAATAACAGCGGTTTTATTTACGGTTTTGTAAAGAAAGGGTCTGCTGCAAGCTTTAGCTTAAGACGGCGTAGTTTGTACACTGTAAAAAAAGTTGCAGTAAAATTACATGTAAAATCGTTGGTAACAAAGTTGCCTACAATTTTACAGGTAAATTTGCTTCATAAGGTAAAATTTCTACCATCTAGTAAATTTCACATGCTGATGTGTTTTTCATAGATTGTACTGTAAAATTCGTATATAATATTTATATGAACTCTATATTTACCGAACACTGAAGTAATTTTCATATGTATTTTTATAAAGAGAGCAAGCAACTTACCTAATTCTTTTATAGCACCTAATAGGTCAAACCGAATCGCTCAACCAGGGATCAAGAATAAACACGCTTACGCGAAACCTACGATTGTTTGTGACGTACATGATATCATTGAGCCAATAATAAGTTCGACAAACGAATAGAATTACCTACGTGCACAGATAAATAATCCAATAACCAATCACATTGCGGCGTATGAATTTCGTATTTTCCATGATATCTATAGTTTTACCCGAAAATTCAAGTAAAAACAAATAAATATAAAACATCTTTATATTTTCTACAGTAAAATTATTAGTTTACTAGTAAAATTACTTTTAAAGTGCACTAAATACCCAAAAAAATTGTCAATTTTACACTTTTAAGTAAATTTTGATAGTAAACACAAAATTGTACATGTTTTTTCTTGTATTTTCCTTTTGAATTTTTGTTACATCTTAAACTTACATGAAAAATCTATAAATTTTACTGAAATTTCCTTTTCCATGTTAAATATCCTAGAAAAAACATGTAAAACAAAATTTACATGATTTATTGTGATAAATTCACAACGTTATTACATGTAATATTCCTGATTTACCATGGCAAAATTACTGTAATTTTTTACAGTGTATATGCATTTGTGTTGTATGTATGATATCTTGAAACAACAGTGAAATTAAAATCGATATAATTATACACAGGTGTCCGCTATAATCCTGAACATTTGCTTAACTTTAGCTAAGGTAACTTAGCTTTTCTTGAATAGCAGCCTATACCTTTGCTTATGTTAAATTAACTCTTACGCAAAGCCCTTTCAATTCATACTAAAGATTTGTGCGACTCATGCAGGGTTCTGTAGATAATTGTTTTTAAGTAAATCCAATGAATGTTCCGTTAATTTTCAAGTCAGCTTAATATATAAACACGATATAACTAAATGAAGCCGCAAATTAGTAAACATACATCGGATTCAGCTCATAAAATACAAAACTAATAATCGGTTTTTTTGAAAATAGACAGAAATTTAATGTCATGCATCTGTGATTAGCAGAAACTATATTACCGTTCTTTGATAGGCGATGGTAATTGTTTATTACCATAACTTACCAAACAACCGTTATATTTAATCAATAATAAATAAAAGTTAAAGCTATCAAAAAAATTATTTGTTTTATGTAATACGTTTTCCGTGATTTGTTTCTTTTGGAACTACCTAAAGAAACTTGTGTATAAGAAAGAGCTATCCACATAGCAAAAATTGGAAGAATAGTATGAGAGAAGCATATCCATCCATTTCGTAGAATTGTTGAAAAAAACTACCCCAAAGTTTGTAAAAGGAGGGTAGGAATATGCTTAACAGAAGAGAATAGATTTTTGAACATCTGCTATAAATTTTGATAATTGAAATGATTGATACGTGTAAATACTTTTAATTAAGGATGTATTTTTTTTGTGGTTTAATGTTCATTTGTTTTTTATTATAAATAAAAGATAATCATTAATTCTTATTTTAATCGTTTATGAATAAAATACATACTATTTAAGTAATCAACTGAATATATAAAAAAATAAATAAACAATCGCTGAGATGTACGAAGGACAAAGTATTAAATACAAAATTATTTGTTGACAGTTTTGGCGGTTAACTATTATGCTGGTGAAATAATTTCCATGGCCTGCTCAATTAAAAATAGATATTATTATTTCTGCTAATTATCATTAAATATCAATCTTTTTTTAAAAAAAAAAAATATGTCATTAGCTTTTATATTTTATTATCTGATATTAAGACATATTTATTAATTCAAGATTTTATTCAATTATATAAAGTTTATATACCAGCCAACATGAAAATTAATGGAAAATGCGTTAAATTTATTTAAGATCATTAATTATCTACAAAATTCTGCATGAAGTATCATAAATGTTTAGTATAAATTAAAAGGGTTCTGTGTAAGGGTTGATTTAACATAAGCCAAGATATAAGGTGCTTTTAAAAAATCAAGTTCATTGGGGTAAAAAAGTAAAGCAAATTGCCAAGACTCTAGGAGACACCCGTATATACTTATATTGATTTTAGCTTCATTGTTGTATCAATCTAAGTATATATGTATTGTATTTAAAATATTTATATCTAAAACAAATGCATATACAAACTAGGCCGCCTTATGCGAAAGCTTGAGAGTCATTTTTTACAAAAGCGTAAATGACACCGTTGTTATTATATATATAGTATCTTATATAAAGTAATGTTATTTTTCCACGTAAAATTGAAAAATGGAATAATATATAGGGTATTTTATTTAAAATAGCGGAACAAGTATGCGTTTTCTTACATTTGGGACATCCTGTATAGTCAAAAATATTTTTAGGTTATGCAGCATTGGATTCTATAAAACTTTTGTAGAATATAAAATCAAAAATAGAGCTGTAGTCAAAGACCCAGTCTTCCGTAGGACACCCTGTACTTGGCCTCATTGGAAAATGAGGTTACAGTTCGCTGTTTTCTAGCTTTCCACGAAATTGGTCCACTGCTGAGTGAAATGTTCTCAAATCGGCATCCGCAAAACCTTTCCAGTAGGTGTTCACTCCCTTCGTATATCATTGCATAGTCTGACGTCTCTTTAGGTAGCTCAGTAGGTACACGTTTAGTGGCAGTCCAGTCTCAGCACAACAGTTAATAGCTGTAAAAGATAAGCTAATGCCTCAATGAGCTCTCTATAAGGCAAACTTTGATCCTCGTCAGTACCAGGTCTCAGTTTGGAATTAACGTCCATTAAAATCGCAACTAATTTACAGTCTACCATTTTAAATCGTTTTAGATTGACGTTAATAGGAGGGTTGCATAAGCGATGCAAGTCGGCCATTGAAACTTAATTTTTGATGTTGCTTACCTTTTAACAGTTATTTTGACTGAATTTCAAAGTCAAAGAGCACCTTCTAAAGTTGAAGCCCCGCAGCGACAGAGAGTGTCCTTGACCAACACTCCAAGGGGTATGCAAACTAACAATTTAAAGTTTCATTAGAATCTGCGATTTGCAGTTCATCAGATTCAAAATTTTTCATACTTATTGTTTTACTCAGCGTAAAAGTGACTTTATTTTCCTCAAACAATCATTTCGGAAGATATATTTAGAGTTTCCTAGTAACAAAATAAAAATAAAGTACAAAAAGTATTCGCTTGAGGAAGGTTATGTATAGTGTACAGAAATCGAATATTTGTTTGCGTTAGATCTGCCAGCTGGCAAATTATTTGCGGGCACGTTAGTTGCTCCTTTTCGCGTCATTTAATAAAAATAAGCGACATTACGATCCTATTAAAATCCGACGCTGAAATGAATGATAAAATATAATAACTATGTTGGCGATTTTATCGTTTTTATTCGGATAACGGGACAAAAAGCAATATTTCTACGCACTCGTGTATCGCAAACCCATAATAGCGCATGATGTGTACGCGTAACTACAATGTTATCAAATTTTATAGATGATTTAACCCACCAGCTCTATTATTATAAAAACACGTACGAAGGTAGCGAGTGGCTTAGGTGGGCGCATAGTTTTTAATGGTCCATTGTCATCACACAAACGAGCCATCAGCACAATAACGTGTCAAATTTAACAATTTGAATTGAGAAATATGTTATAAATGGATCTCGGGCGTGCATGTGATAGATATTAAAAAGGAGAAAATAAAATAGGCAACGAGATATGATATTTTGATGGAATGTATTCTCTATATCTAACCCACTCTATGGTATTTAGTAGCCAATACATCGTTGAAGTAGTTACAGTAAATATCAGAAGTGTGTATTTTACACGCGAAATCGCTAAATTTAGGAACAAATTCCAAAAAATAATATTTAATAAAAAAGCTTCAACTATTCTTGAAATTGCTTACCTACTTTTATTACCAATACGCCGAAATCTTATTGTTTATTTTTTTCATTAATAAGCACTATAAGTTAGCCAAAATGTCTTTCTTTAACTAGATACAAATGAAATTGTCAAAACATTAATTATATCCACTTCTAAGAACTACGATAACGTAAGCACTAAAAATTTAAAATTAATACATAAGTTAGGAAAAACTGAGTAAGCCCTCTATAAGAAGTGAATTCGTATTTATCCGGATATATGGATCTTAAGGTCCAGATCTACAACTTAAAAAAATTTCATCGAACAAAGATTTTAACGAGATTTTTTATTACAATTTTCATTATTATAGTATTTATTAATTATTTACACCCATAAGCCAATTTATAGAATATTTTGAAAAATATAGGCATTCTAAACATATTTTCTTTTATTTTTGTAGAATACTATTTTTTTACAGCATTTCTTAAGTCTAAGATAAAAATAATGAGAGTAATCACTTTATAATTGAAGATACGAGTGGATGAAGGTGCTATGTCGCATTTTAAAAACTGTCTTTTTTTGCATGAAGCAAGGTGTTTTGTATCCATCCTTCACATAGCACCATCGAAAATTCCAGAAATTCAAAAACACTCGAATCTTGTGTATGAAGGGGTTATGTTACACTACTTTTGAGAAAAATTATATAAAAAAACTTAATTTCTGAAAATGTTTGATTTTGTAGCATAACACCTTCATCCACTCGTGTCTTCAGTTATTATGTTTGCTTACAAAAAGCAAAACTTAAAACTACCGTACTTTTTATAGATAGAAAAATTCAGAAAAGATATTGCTTATAAAGCATCTAATTTATGCTCATTCTTATACATGTGTGTATTTATTGAATCTTTATGTGAGAGCACTATATATTTTGCATTATTATACGTGTTTAATAGGAAAAACCACGTTAAATAGATCTACTTTTAATAGTACGAAAGTAGTTATTTCATTAATTTTGCCAAGAAAACACCTAAATTTCATTGCAATGTTTAATGAAGAAAATATCGAATTTATCTTATATTAATCGAATTGAAATATTTCTGAAACTGCCCTTTTAATACTGAAATTCGGATAGAAATTACTTGTTTGTTTAATAAAACAAGAATTGAGTTTAATTTGTAATTCGCACTTTAATAAGCTTAGGACGTTTCAGGATTACAAAAAAAAATTATTCTGACGACCGTCAAAATAGATCGGCTGCTGACTGGTGACAGTAGACTAAATGGGTTTGGCAGATGACGCTATTTGCAGAGAAAGAAGATACATAAGTTACCGGCTGTGCCACTGCGATAGCCTGACGAGGACAAGGTTTATAGCACTGGCCGTGGAGAACAGCTAACTGCTAACTCTCAAAAATGATAAATGATAAATGTAATTAAGACAGCAAAGGTAGAGAGCGTCTTCTAGGACGATGAGGATCAAAATAGGTCTGAAAGATCGCGATAAAACACGTCCGTATGCCTAATCATATCCTAATTTAATGTAATCTAGGAAAAAGTATTTTTCCTTGGCACTTTTAAGTAATTAGTTACTCTAAAGACATTTCGTATATTATAATACCATGACCCGCACTGAAGTAATCAAACTTAGAGTAGAAGTCCAGAAGAATCCTGGTCAAATGACTAGCTTTAAAAATGCTTTAATAATGACACCGTTACATACAAAGCCGGTGAAATGGAGAAAAAGTTGCCTATGTTAGGGATTAATAATAAATTCCCGAAAGCTTTCGAAGTTACCTGAAAAAAAAAACGACAAAGCTTTGTTGTTTATTTTCTTTTATTGATACCAGTATTTTAACATGTTTGTGTTTACGGTCTGTTTTTAATTTTTAATTGCTACAATTTTCATTATAACGTTTATTTGTATAATTATAATGATTCATCATTTTATATTTTAACATTCATCTTGACATTTTTCACCTGATGATGATTATCAGTTAATCGAAACATGTATTGAAAAAGAAAAATAATAAATAAGATTAGAAGTTAAACGTTTTACATTTATTGACATTATTTTTTTGTGTTTCATTGAAAATATGAAAATATATTAAGATTCGTTATTAAAAAAATAATTTAGCTATAAGTTGCCGCAATCAGATTAACAGCGTGACCTTTCATTACCTTATTTTTTTAAATACTGTTTTTTCTATGTTTCTGCTATATTTCTCAACACTGTATATGGTATTTAACAATTACAAGTTTTCATTTTAACTATTTTTCTTAACGGTGTTTACCCAATAACTAGTAATCCGACCCTGGCTGAGAGCAATTTTCTTTTAAACATAACAATCTTTTCTCTGAAATACACATATTTTTCCTATTCAATCAACTCTGAATCTTCTATACTTCCCAAAATAATAATACTGTGTCTTTGTCAAAACCATTTTCTGCCTCTAAAATGAGTTATTTATGGACCAATGTTTGTTAGTATATTTTGCGTAGAATTATGTCACCTATCTTTACCGCATATTTCGACAGTTGACTCCGGGACATCCTGTATGAATCCATTTTAAAATAAAACGAAGATCAAACATGTTCAAGCGTTGTAGACATTTTTCAATTTCATTACTTTCCTCTGTTATATCTTTATGTAGAAAAGGTCTTTACAAAATTGATAAAAAGAAAACTTGTAGATTCTATCAAAAATACGTAGATTTATAATATACAGTGTAGAACCTCCATTACCCGAATTTTTGATTCCGACTTCTATTAAAAATTGAAAAGAATGAATAACTTATATTATGCATTAGTACCTAGCGCCACCTAGTTCTATATTTGTTCTATATTATGTCAATCTAAAAACAGGCGATATAGCTGTGTGAAGTCACATATTATACTTACATATTCCAACAAAAAGTGTTAATATGAGAAGGGAGAGGAATATATATTATGTATTCTTCTCTCTTCTGGATTATACAGATTTTTTGTTATGCGAATCATCACAATTAGTTTTTGTATTGCATCACCAAATACACGCATATTATGGTATTCATAAAACCAATCTCACCAACACAATATTTGGAAAACAAACAGTTACAAGTGTTAGAAATTCAATCACATATGTATTAACTGCAAAAGAAGGAAAACATATCGGAAACCAAATTAATGAAAAGACAATAAACGGATACGTTTTTTTTCTTTCTGTTCAAATTATGCACAGTGTGATACATCGTAAGCAATACAAAATCGTAATAATTCCTTTCTTGATAAAATATCATATTCTCATTGCAAAAAAAAACAACCTACTGAATTCGAGTGCAACACGAATTCATAAAGAAGTAATCTACACATTTAAGCTTATTGGTCACGTGCAGGATAGGAATACGATACGTAATTGTTTTGTTACACAAAATGGCGACCGTTCTATTGTTTGCTGTTGATTTAGCGTTCCTTTTTCGAGACAAATACCCAACAGTTCGCGAGCAGCTATGTGTTCTGAATGCGGTCAATGATTACCCCATTAGACATCTGAATACAACCATCCAACAAAATAAATTTTGCGATTTATTTCTTGACTTTCTAAGGCTTTCAACCTTGTCAATCAGGAATTATTGTTATGAAAATAGGATTAGATATGGACAGAAATACATCATACATCGTTAGTTAGCTTCAGAGTTCGCTAATATAAAACAGATAGTTGTGATAGAGGATGGAAAAAACACGGAAGCTCAGGCGTACCACAGGAATCGATCTTAAGACCTTTATTGTTTCTTCTATTTATAATTAATTTACCGGCAGTAAATAGCGTGGTTAGATATGCTATTTACGCCAACGACAAGTGCTTTTTGTTGAGCTGCGATGAAGGATGGAGAATAACACTATATGGATTATGTGACAATAATTTAATAAGAATATAATTTTTACAGTAAATATCTGTTTTCAATTTCGGCTTTTAAAATCGCCAGCCATCACTAGAATGAATGAAGAAAATAATGGAAAGTGTAATACTTAGAAAAGTAGAGGAGATTAAATCAAAGTATTTATTAATTTATTAATTCAATAATGTAAAGATATACAAGGTGTTCTATTTAAGCCGTTCATGGCAACTTTTTTATTGAACAATCTTTGACAAAATTTTTACTTTTTGGATGGCTAAGGGTGAGACTTAAAAAAAATAAAAAATAAATATAATAACAGCGTTGTGGTAACTCTAGGCGTTAACAGGTTAAAGAAAAAAAATATTTCCAATTAAAGTTGTCTGAATTTCCACATTGGTAACGAACTCTAAAGAATATCAAACTTGAGGTATACAGGCATCTGAAAGTATAAGTAAATCTCTATTAAGATATTTCAAAATAACATTCACTTCTTCTAAGAGATAAGAAAATTAGAATCACCTTTCTCAAACAATATAAATGACATTCAAAAAAATCAAAAATATTAATATAAATTAACGAGTTTAGGCTTTAGGTCCAGTATGTATGTATGTGTGGAAGAAGGATGATATTACACTACGATCTAAGAAATCTGTTGTATCCCTTATTCTTACTGTTTTATAGCTGGTCTTCCCTAATCCTATTCCTTTAAAAAGCGCAGGATATGAGAAAGCTCTTCGATTTCACATGTTTCCAGGCTCAACGCCTTTGAGTTGCACAATGCTACGCAATTTGAGAGGAGATGGATGGGTGTTTCATCCTGTTCCTCACAAACTCTGCATACAGATTCCTTTCCTAATCCAAGCTTACTCAGATGTCTTTTCAGATTACAATGGCCAGAAAGTATTCCTGTTAATATTGTTCTTACTCAGTTTGACGCATTCTGTAAACGTCTTCTGCTAATAGGTTCTCAGAACAGTTTTAACTTGCCTCACAAAGCCGATATTTTTTTTTGACATGTCATTCTGGGGTAAGTCCCAAGTTTGATCACTATCAGGAGAGTGAAATCTATGCCTAATCGTTCCTTTCTTGATCATTCTGATAACATCCGGTACAAATGCAGATAATTTTATGTAATAGAAAAATCGCAATCCTATAACAATTTATAAAAACACCCAGTATATGTTGAAAAGAGAAAAGACGTTGAATATTTGCAAACCATAAAATATTAAAGAATTATTTGTGATTGATTTAAAAAAGAAATATCGGCAAAATATGTTTTAAAACACTAACCTAATTAACTGGTAGATGATTAAACTGCCTAATAATTCATTTATTCCGGATTCCGAAAAGAACTGTCTGTTGAAAAAAAAATATATGGCATATACGCATGCTGAATGTATAAATTACAGAAAAATACATATAATTTTTGCCAAGCGGCCAGGGTAAACAACCTTCCCCGGAGAGTAAAGGGGTTAAAGTGACGTAACCAGCTACACGCGCGCCTTCCGACAAGGAGAGAGAGATATCCGATTCATCCCAACCGACAACGCGCTACGAACGACGCACAAAATCCACACATACACACACACAGACACAATGCTGAAAGCAAACAGAAGCGTACGGACATCGGACATACGGAAGATATTTTTAATTTTGTAATTTATTCGCTTCTTTCATTTCTGGGGAACTGTAAAAATGCAGAACAGGTTTTCCATTTGGAGCGACCTTTTTGCTTCGTTTCTGGATCGTGGTGGTTAGCTGCGCATCGCGTTCAGAGAGCAAGAGGTTATTATTACGGGACCTGGCCAAATAATAATAAGGTTCCATTAAAACAAAATAAACTTCCCTAGTAATGGAGTGATTTCATTCTTTTCCGTGTGTGGTTTTTTTTTACGAATCCATCCTTGTGTTGGATGTGTTTTTTTCTTTTTTCGTTTGTGTAGATAATAGAAACAAACTTATTTTGAATCAATACTTTTAAATAACAAAAAAAATGAGACGCATCAAATGCTCCATTTTTTTTCTGTACACTAGTTTAAAAGATATAATTGGGCAATAGAGATAGTAATTGTAAATAACTACAGGGTGTTTCAAACCACTCGTCCACTATCTTTTTCTCGCGATCTATTGCAGCTAGACTAATGCAACAAAAAAATTAATAACAAAACCCCACCTAAAGAATTTTGCGAAAATATTTTTAACTTCCGGAAACGTTCCATTACACCGAAAGTGGATAGCAATTTTCTTATTTTAAATGGAATCGTATGTTTTTTCTTATCTCAATGAATTCTACAGATTATTTGCGTACAATTTTCACTAAAGTTCTCAATCCCTAAATTCAACCGCTTTTGAGATATTTACGATTTTGTCAAAATTTTGACGTTTTCATCTCTTTCGAATACGTACCATATTTTGCAAACCATTAAAGATAATGATGTCATTTTACTAGTACCCAAGAAAAATAGTTGTCTGCACCAAATTCTGCAAAAAAAAAAACCACTAAATTGTTTACAGAGTGTTCATAAATCGATTGTTACTTCGGATGCATTTAACCTTAGAAAATTCATTTTTTTCAAATGTAACATTATATTCCCAATTTTAGCATTCAATCTAGAAATAATATCTCCGTCGACAGGTATAAAGGATGTTTATACCCATTCCTAGTCGTTTTCAACATAACAACAATTATTTACTTGGCTGTGAAAATTTTATTATATATCTTGCAGTGGGCTATGAAAGTTTCACAATTGAAGACACGAGTAGATGAAGGCGTTATGTTACAAAATCAAAGTTTTGGATAAATGAAGGTTCTTCCATCTTCAAACTCAAAAGTAATGTAACATAACCCCTTCATACATTCAAAAAAACTCGAGTGTTCTTGAATTTCTGGAATTTTTGATGGTGCTATTTGAAAGATGAGTAGATAACACCTTCATTCATGCAAAAAGTTTTTCAAAAATGCAACGACGTAACATTTTCATCCACTCATGTCTTCAATTATCAAAGCAACAGCGTTGTCATGTCAGTTTCAGATCTAGAAGTGTCAAACTTGTCTTTGCTAGTCTCCCTATTATAGTGGAATTTTCATTATTATTGGTTCTTTGTGGATGTTTTTTTTTTTATTGTTACGCGTCATTTTATTATTTTTTTGCTGTTCATGTTTTATGAATTATTTTTTTAATATGGCATTCTCAAATCCAGAAGCATTTGACATGTTGATGCTTATGGGTGAATGTCAAAAAAATATGGCTATAGCAGCGCGTATATATGCCCAAAATGTATCTAGAGTGACAACAGTTTACACATAAGGTATTCTCTCGTTTAGCTCTCTGTGTGAAACAAACAGGAAATGTGCGTAAAAACCACAACAAGAGCAGCAAATTGCTCGGCATGTTGGAATGATAGAATAGCAGTAGTTTTGGGGGCAGTTGTAGTTAATCCTCAAACAAGCACTCGCAATATAGCACGAGAGTCAGACATTAGCCATAGAAGAGTTCTTATTGACCACAAAATGCACCCGTGCCATATCTCGCTTCGTCAAAAATTACGTGACGGTGACTTCCAGGCAGGGTCTGTTTTTGTCGATGGACATAAACAAAAATTAATTGCGGATCCACGATTTTTTGAAAGGGTATTGTGGCCAGACAAAGCAACATTTAGTAATGGTGTAGTAAGTAATGGTGAAGTAAATCATCATAATTTACATATTGGTCACATGAAAATCCACTGGATGCAAGAACTTGACAATCAAAATGTGTGGAGCATAAACACGTGGTGCGGCATCCTTGGTGACCAAATAATTGGACCCTACTTCTTTGAAGAAGCGGTAAACCGGAATGTGTGCAGCAATTTTTTAACAAATGAATTGCCAGTACTCCTAGAAAACGTGCCGTTAGAAACAAGAAGAGATATGTGGTTCCAACATGATGGCTGTCCTACACATTTTGCTGTACATGTGAGAGAAAAATTAAGTGAAATGTTTCCAAATAAATAGCTTTGGAGAGGGTCCGAAATTTCATGGCCAGCTAGATCACCAGAACTGATATGTTTAGACTATTATTTTTGGGGAAGGGTGAAAGATATTGTTTATCAAAATCGTCCACAAAGTGCGGAAGAAATGACGATAAGAATAAGGCAAAACGTGTAGATCTAATTCTAGTTCATAAGAACTTTGAAGCCAGAATAGAGCGACACATAGAAAGAAACAGGAGACATGTTGAATTACATATATACTAATTATACTTAATTAGTTCTGATTATCAGCAAGTTCAACTTTACTTCAACATAATTTTTTCTTAACAGTTTCAAATAAATTCCTATTTATCCCATATAGAAACTTTTAATTGTGATGGCGTGATGTCTACATAAACATATAATGGCAAAATATGAATGCACAAATAAATAGATTTGTGACAGACAAACAAGATATGAAATATAAAATAGAGTTGCAATTTAAATACAATGAGGTGCATACGACCGTTTGCCATTCAAATGAACATGTGGCATTAGGAGATAACACCGCCGTTATATTCATACCAAACAAACAAGAAAGCATTAAAATTTTAAATTCGTTTTATTGTCTTGCATACAAAATTAAAATTTATAATCCTGTAACTAAAGTATTTGCATATTGTAGCACGTAGATGAACATTACTTTTATACGATAATCTAGAGAAAAACAACCGTGTTGTCTAACGAAAAAGGTGATGATGTCAAAGACAAATTTTGGTGGCAGCGCTTGCAATATGAAGAGATGTTGTTTTTATTTGATGATAAATGTGATTAAAGTTTACAAAAATGATTTAATAACCAGCAAAGATTGACAAAGACCGGCTACACACAAAATATTTCTGGTATCTATAGGTTTGCGTGCTAAAAAAAATCCAAAACCTTGAGGGAGGGTAGTTAGAAAGCAAAGTGCTTGTGTATACAACATACTGGACATGTACGTACTATTTATAATGATGTTAATATCATCAGCATACAAAATAGTTTGCGGAGTCTGTGTTAAATTACGCGGCAAATCATTAATATATAAAAGAAATAAAGATAGATATCTAAGATAATACGCAATATGTCAATATTGGAGTACCTCAAGGCTCTGTCCTGGGTCCCACTCTATTTCTTTGTGGACTTATTTCTGGCATGTGCTTTCTGTATTGATTTGTATTTGCTGTAGAAATAAATATTATTATTATTAGAATTATTACTATTATTATTATTTAAATATTCTGGAGAATCCCTTATAGTAAAAAAAACATCATTTTGTTTAAAATAAGAACGTTGCTATCGACTTTGTACGCAACTTAGCGTTTTAGCTGCCCTCGCCTGCCACTCCTTTGGCTGCTATACTACTGCTGCATACGGTATTATGGGTCTACATAATTACCCTTGTGTATAACCATATAGTCATCTTAGGGTTAAGGCCCAAATTTCTTCCACACAGCCTCCTGCACCTACCTATGGCGATAGGTAGTGGTTTTGTTGGTTGTATTCTGGATATCTGGGTTTCATGTAATAAATCTTTGATCAAACCATACCTCGAGGTTATGGTTATGGTTTAGTGGTTGCAGGCCTCTAGAATTCTTTTTCTTGTGAACGTGACAACTTGTCTTTTCTGAGCATTGACTGGTAATCGCTCTTATTTACATCATTTGTCAACCGTATTTACAGCGGTTAGGATACGCCCTACCAGAACCTTTGGAAATCGCCCTCTGGATGTAATTATTCTTCTTTAGAGGATTCGTAGCTTCGGTGCAAAGCCTTTTTTTAAATTCTGTTGTAGACGAACAATATCTCACGTAGAATCAATGATTCCATACAATTATCCGCATATGCTAAAAGTGGGGATTGCACCATATTAAATAAATCATTGATGTAAGCTATAGAAAACAGCGGGCTCGAATTGTAATCCTGAGGTACATTAGACTTCAAGGCAAAATCACGGGAACTGTAGCCATTAAAATATGCATAAGGGATTCTGTTCTGGTTTAAGGTCGGTGATAGCAGCTTTGTAGATTTCCCTGATGTCAATCCATGTTGAAGCGATTCTACATCCATCTCTATAACATCTATGATATATACGCATCTCCTTCACCAACTCAAAACCGATTTAGATTCATGCCAGGAAATGCGTTTAAATATCTGAAGGGCCTCAGGTCATCGATAAGCACAACTAAAACCACAAATTCAATGTGTACTCCTAAACAGCGAGAATAGATACTCATCTTAGATAAGGAAAAAACTTCCAACATATGTTTCTCTGGAAATGATTAACTGACAATAAGACTAATGCATTAGCCTTTATTGAAACAAATCCGATTTTGTATTGTTTTTGTCAGTCACCTATCACGTTCTAATTGAAGCCGGTGATAAATGACGGGCACATTGACGTCCTTAATAGTGTATCTAATTTCTACTATACTATTGGATGATTAACAAGCTATCTGCGTTGAAATCTTATCTCTAACGACCTTTTTAGCGAGCTCTACTAATTGGCGCGATTTTATGTTATGTACATGAAAAAAAAACAGTTGGTCTATTTCATAATACATAGCAGTTAGCAGTTTTAATTAATACAACAATACAATAAAAAATAAACAAGATAGAGATGCCGGATAAATAAATTTATTTAACACATTTTGAAGAGATAGGTTCTATATACGACTAAGCACAAGTTTTCGATTGCTGGCTGATGCTTTTTTTAAGGAAAATGTGGGCGAAAGTAAGGTAGTTTTACGACTCACATAAATTTGAGATAAGTTTTTCACTCCGCTTGGTTCAAATCTCCTCATATCATGGAATGTCTAATGTATTAACGTTAATAACTAAGCTATCTTATCAAAACGGGAAATATGGACTACAGTATCATGCTATTAACATTAGAAAATTTATTGGCTTTTAAGTTTCATTTTAGAGAAAAGGGTGAGAAGGTCATGTAAAATTAAAATAAAGTATTCTTGTTGCAAATAATAAAGGTAATAGGAGCGTTCTAAAATAGCTTTCAATACTTCAATTACTCTTTTTTTTTTTGTTTTTATATCATTTGTCTGCTTGGAATAAAATTTTGAACATGTGTTTATTAAATTTTGGTTAACGCTGTTAGAAAAAGGATTTTTGGAAAATTGCTATTTTTGACATTCATTTGCCAAGAATCCAAAACTTTGTTCAAATATTCATTAAAATTATCTAAGGTTAGCAAACGAAAATTTTATGTATTTTTATTTAAACACAGACAGACAAAATAATTAAGTAATTCCGATATCACTTAACGGAGCAAAGAAAATTTTATCTTAAAAAAAACTGTGCCTTTAATTTTTTCGACTTATTTAAATATCCATTAATTAGTAGTTCTGCTTCATACATAAAATAATGAAGATACACATATTTGAAGTTCTAAAAGCATGGGGGGCTAAAATATGAGAATCTTGTCTTTTTCCAGTTTTCTCAATCCTAAGACTAAGATTCCTATGATCTTGTTTCTTTTTTGTTCCAAATGAAATGACATGTTATGGTATACTATGTATGTATTTCTGCATATTGACTATAATGAGTTTTAAAACTATTAATAAAGCTTCATGAAACTTTAAACATTTATGATGAAAAGGCAAAAACAACTGCTTTTATATTATTAACTATCGCTGCATAATTATGTAATTTTAAGGAAACTATATGCAAAATAAGTTAGATAACTTTTCATCGGCTCTGGGTTTGTTCGGATCTGACATTTTTAACAGTGGTTCCGCTCTGGTCTGTCAGTTAAGCTCTGAGAACGGCTGTGATTAGCTAATTTTATCTTTAAGCAGGTGCTAGTGTGTACCTACCTTTGGATAATGCTTGTTTGTTTGCTTTGTTGCTGGGCGAAGCTTTGAATTGTGGAATACGGTTTTCGACTTATTGGCACTGACATCTATTGACGTATTGTACTGAGATCGTAGGGAACCTAGAGGTGTTCAGAAAACATATCTGCAGGTTCAGCATGCACCGTGAACTTGATATAAACGCGAACACAGACGGGAAAGTTGCGCATTAGGCTCAAGTCCAAGTCCGCCCCCTTGGATAATTATCAATATATATAGTTTATATATATAGTTTATACATGTTCCATCGAACTGACTGATAAGATTTTCTCAAACTTCTAGCATGATTTCGATTTTGAAGCTGTACAGTAAGGGAATCTATTTAAGGGAACTATTTTCAACTTTATAGCACTTATGGTACGAACCAGATGTGGCATAAATGTTGATGTAAATTTTCTTATTTCAAACGGAATAGCACAATTTGTATCGAACTAGTGAATTTGTAGCAGCCTTGTTGCCTACATTAAGGTCTCTTATTTGTAAATTCGACCATTTTTTTGATATATTGGCAATTCAATAAAATTGAATTTTTGACGTTTACGTCGAATATAATTAAGTATTTTATGAGGAGTTTCGTTATTCTGGTTTATTTTCAAACTTTAGTAAAGGGATGATGTAAATTTGCTACACAGAGAAAAATAATGTGGTAAAACTAAACAAAGGTTAGATGTAATACCTAATTTATTTAGTCAAAAATTAGCTAAACAATTAAAATTGTTAAAATACCTATTTACAATTCGTTGTTTTTACTAATATTTTTACTGTTTGACTTGTCTGCAAGAATAGTCAAATAAGCAGCATTTTTTAGACATTTTATATAAAAAGTAGTCATTTCATTTATTATAATTCGACTCTTTAGCTATTTCAGATAGGTGTTTTACAAATTTATTTAGATATATTTACTGTTCTCTCTGACTGATTCGGCTACACAAACAAAACTTTTAAAACTATAAGATTAGGTATATCATCTAGTCGATTACTTTGCTATATCTATTTATTTATTTTATATATTATATTAGTTAAAATTACTCCATTGGGATAACACTAATGGTGAGATTCTATGCATATCTACAGCGCCTAAGAATATCTGTAAGCACAGATACATAATACACCTTATATTAATAAATGTATGATAACGTGTGATACCTAAACACTAAAAATAAATAAAAGACATAAAGCCATTAAATAGAAATTTATTCAAGCATTTCGCATAAAAAAAGTTTCTATTAAACTAACGGGTATCCTTATATCATCTTTTATAGCATCACAAGGTATAATATTCGTAATTTTAGTGTTACTTGTACTATTTAGAAAGAAGTTTACCATATATATCTTACTTCACTTTTAATAAGAGATAACTTCTTAATTTCATCTTCTGTCTCTTCGTACAAGTTGAACGTCAATGAAACATTGCTGTTAAGCCAGAATTCAGCAATTATAATTCTGATTACATTTCTGTCATTTCTCAATGAAACCTTTTGGGTACTGGTGGCAATATAAATTTCGCTATTATAATATAATTTAATAACAAGAGCAAGTCCTAAAATGTGTATCTTCAATCAAACTCTCTAAAACAGTAAAATTAGTATGCTATATATATAAAAAATACAACCATCATAAAAAAATATGGATTATATTTAATATAAAAAAGATAATTTCAACGTTTAATTATAATAGGTTTTCTCCTAACTTAATTAAAAAAATATATTACCAACTTTCCTTAACTTCTCCTCTACTTCATCCATAACCCGTATGGTTAAAAGTCATATATGGTCATCGATGGTTAAATATTTCTTCTTGCATCCAACTTTTTCTTTAAGAATCAGTTTATTTAGATTATTTTAATTTTCAGCTCTCTACTTTGTCACTTACTTTCAAGATCTTCTATTAAATGATATAGTCCAATCTTGTAATTAGCTGTTGATAGCATTACGTAGGTACTTTTACCATGAATACACAATTAACACTTCACAATTAATAAGAAGGAAAATTTGGAAGGATATTGCAGAGTAAGTTCCTGCGCGCGCATGCAAAAAGTAAATGCACCTAACAATGTAGAAACCTCGAAGATAGACTTTTTATGTTTTATCTCTTTACTTTAGTTGATTTATCCAAACAAAATATCTTTCCGAACGTTTTTCGACTTATATAGATAATCCTTCTGTTTTGTAGGCGGATTGCCTAACTTGAGTATGGATAAAATATCTATAGTAGTAGAAGTTCTGAATACAAGTTATTAGTCCATCGTATAATAACTAAAGTTTAGTCACTTTAAATATTCTTTTATTTAAATTAACTATTTATACATCACATAATTTAAAAATGTTAATACATCGATAATGTATATATAAATAAACTAAATATCCAGGTGATCCAGCAACTGTTCGGTTATCTAATTGCAATTAGCTATTATGACTACTTTATTTTTCTCTGTGTAAGATATAATAACTATTATTGATGCTTGTTAATATTTTAATTAATACGAATTCTTTAGACTTAAATTTAGGAATAATTAAAAGAAATAGCAGTTTTCTGTTATAGCAAGCATAAAAATCAAAGAATGTAAACATAGGTACTGCTTTATTCTAAAAAAATAAAATTAAAACTCCTAGTTTCAAGCACGTGAAACAGTCGCTTTTCCACAAAAAATTCTTTATACACTCTGCTTTACTTAATCACTTAATAGAAAAATGTAAAGTTACTTCAAGTGCTCTATAACTCAAAATTATTTTAACATAATCTGTTCTGTCAGCACGTTATGCAGTTCTATTTTTTCAAATGGAATGTACTGTATTACGTACATTAGCCATTTCTCTAGCTTTTTAGGAATAAAGCAATACAAGTATTTTGTACGTAAAGTTGTAGTTTGTAAGTAATACATATTTACATAAATTTATGCCCTTGTTCAAAAATTATTGCTACATATAATAGAAAATCATCTCAAGAATTGTGGAGTCCAATGAAATGAGGGGACGAAAATGGCGAAAAATAACAAAAGCTTGAGCAACATTTATTCATAGGAAGTGACAATAGTGATTAAAGAAATTGTGGCTAGAAATATCGTAACACCCTAAGAGGTAAATAAGATTAATGATTATACACATAGAAAATCGAAATTTGCAGAGTGTACGAAGAGTTTCGTGATCGACTGTAGATTTACATTGACTTTCAGAGCCTACAGCTATTATTACTTGCAAAAATTTACCAAACGACAGATACAAGAAGATTAGTAAATTAGGTTACATCATATAAGTATGTGGAATCTACGCAAATACTATATCATCTTTTTTTAGTAATGTTAATACATCGTTCGTTTTATATTATATATACATATACATATGTATATAAAACGCGCTCACTATTCTGATAAGATTAGTGATAAAAATGTATAAACAAATATGAATTCATAAAAATTGCACGTAGTGCTAAAAAAATTGATTAGTTATTGCGAACATAGACGCGCGATTCAATGACACATAGTGGCGGGTGCGTGCGCTTTGGTTTCGCGGTTTTTTAACATTTTGTTTTTGCTTCTCGCGATCCAGTTTTTCCTCGTGCGTATTTGGGACAATAAAAAAGGTTCATCATGTTATGACGGTTACGCGGCTGCCGGCTTCCGAACGATCGTGAGGGGTGAGTGAGAACGTTGTCTATTTTCAGTGAGTGGTAATTCTATTGATTTTTCATATTTGTTTCATTACATGTCGATGCCTACTGTCTATTATATGTACACATACATATAATGTACATACGTACACCTATAGGTTTTACGAATACAGCAGCAGGCTTGTATGTGCCCTCTATCAACGTACATAGCAAGCACGATCGCACAGGCATGTCCTGGTTCTTTTTTCCCCGCTTTTTTCCGCGTTAGCAGTCACTGCGCAGGACATCGCCGGAAACAAGGCATAATGACAATAACAGTTTCATTTATACTTTTTTTTTATCTGCAGAAATGAAGCTTGGGGTTCGATACTGACTTATGGTGCGGTTCTGTGCAAATCTATAGCGTTTATAAGACTTTCTATAAAAGCTGTAAACATCTGTAACTGATATAGCTATTCTATATACTTTCGTAGCTCAAAGAATTTCATAAATCCTTATAAATGTAAAAAAAATTGAGACTGCAGCATTTGAAAACGTTAGAGGTTGCAGTTCTTGTGGTACTAAAAATATTAAAAAGTGGGTAATAATGATCGTAAATAGTATAAAATTTAGTAAACAAAACGAATTCTAATTACCTCATAACGCAAGACTATTCCATCTGCATAAAAAATTAGACAGGGTAGTTGCATGTAATGTACGTAATGTTTTATGCTGTTCAATTTTTCCGATAGTCGAAGAAAATTAAATAGAAAAATATTGTCACATATTATACACATTACTACAATATAAGCTCCTTATGCAAATTGAACTGACTTACATACATGGAGATACGTTTTACGATAATCTATAGATAGGAGTTTTTAATGGTGAAATTCTGAGAAAATAGCAAATCTATAAATCTGTAACGTTAAAAAATAAACTTTAAAGTGACTTATAATAACAGTTTTACAAAAATAGCTATTCTGTGCAGATTTCTGTACGGAACCAATTTATATGCAGCCATTTTCATTTAAATTCAAAATTTACAGCATTTGACAGTCTAATCACGTGCAATGTGCAACTATTATAATGTCGTTGATTTCCTTTATTTAATCGTGATTTTAAACTAAAATATTCAAACAGCAAAGTGAAAAAAAATAAGTAAGATATATGTTGATGCTTGGTTATATCCAAATTGAGTAATATTTATTGTTAAGGAATCATGACAAAAATACTTCAAACTGTGGCACTGGTAATACTGCAAACTTCTCCTAGGCCCCTGACCACAAACTGCACTAAACTGGACGTACGTTTCAATAGCAACGCTATCATCATCAGCAGATACACTGAACTGAATAACTACAGTAAAACTACCCTAATTTATATCTAAAAAAGGTCAGGGTACAATGATGACGGTTATGGCTGACTGCAGTCATGCTTAACTAATCACTAATCCTAACTCCATCTGATCTACTAATTCTACTTAATCAACTATAAAGACAAGAATTTAAGGGTCCTAAATCTGAATTCATTAAAATATGTTTGTTTTTTATATATTTCCATACCTTCATAAAAATTTAATTGCACATAGTTGTTTACCTTCTTAACTAACTTTACATTGTCAACATTATGCTTTTCTTCAAGCATATCTAAGGACTACACTAGATTTGGCAAACCGCCTAAATTTAAGATGAGCCAAATGCTCCTTGTAACGCGTTTTTATTGATCTTTTAGTTTGCCCAATATATACATGATCACAATCTTTACAAGATATTTTTATAAATACCTGATTTGTCCAAATTATCTACTTGATCTTTAGGGTTACCTACTCAAATATTTTTAAGACTATTATTTGAAGTAGGTGCTACGTCAATGTTGAATTTAGAGAAAATTTTTTGTAGACTTTTCATGTAACTTGGATAAAATGATAATTTAACATATTCCTTTTTCTTCCTGTCACTAATTTCTAAAGTACTCACTTTTCTAATTCTTATTTTGTTTTTATGTTTTCTAATGGTATTATATACAACATCTTCTGAGAATTCATTAAATGCAGAGATTTTAATAATTTCTTTAAGTTCTTTATTATATCGTTCTGTAGATAGAGGAAAATTAAGTAAGCGGTACACCAAAAAGTTAATAGCTGTTAGTTTAATTTTTCATGAATGGTTTGAATCTTCTGAAATAAATATGTTATTAGTAGTGGATTTTCTATATATGTCTATTTCTACTTTATTTTTATTTCTTATTACTAACATATCGAGAAAAGCAATCCTTTTGTTTGTTTCCTCTTCATTTGTTCCTTCCCAATGGAAAGAAATGTTGAATTTAGCTGTTCAAGGAAATTGAGCAGTTGCTAGTGTCAATATACAAAAAATGTCATCAACGTATCTAACCCAAACCCATGGAAAATATGCCAAAATACTCTGAAGATCGGTTTCAAATTTTCCCATAAAGAAATTAGCCATGAAGGGGAGATAAGCTGTTACCCAATGCTGCTCCTTCAGTTTGTTGGTAAAAGATACCGTTGATTTGAAAGAAATTTTGTTTCATGCAGAGTTTCGCCAAAGAAATGAAACTATCAACTTCATTACTGCCCAACTCTTTATCTTTCAAGAAATCTCCTGAGTAAATCAAAGTGAGGTCAACGGGGATGCTGGGAAACAGTGAGCTCACTTCAAACTAAAACTTCATTGTCAGTAAGTTCAATGTTTTTAATCTTTTCATTAAACACGTATGAATTTTTAACTGCTAAATCCGGGGGTTGCACAGGTAAGTGATTAAATTTGTCAGATAGCCATTTGGACAATAAGTAAGTTGGACTATTGATATTAGAGACAATGGGTCTCATGCTCTTCCCTGGTTTATGTATCCTAGGTAAACAATTCGTTCTAGGTAATACTGGATCTATGTCTTAAGTTATCATTAACAATATTCTTACATTCTAATACGGTCTTCTTGGTTTCTGTGATCATTTTTGATAACGGATTTTTAGTTAGCATTACGTAAGAAGCTTGCGTTAAAAGGGTACTGATACGATCAAAATAATCTCTTTTATCTAAAATCACCACATTATTACCTTTGTCAGATTTTAAGTTAAAGCAATTTTTTTTTGTTTTTAATCCCTTTAGCAATGTTAATTTCTTTACGTGTGATATCCGAAGGATGACGTTGTTTATTTTGCTTAGTTTGTCAGACTCAATTTTTAAAAAGTAAACAACGGACATTTCTAGGTATATATTTATAATTCTTCCAGAAATTTACATACACGCTGTATATTGCATATTTTTAAACATCCTTTACTTCTATTTTTATAATATCTGATTCGAGCTTCATTTAAACTGCATCCATCACTATAAGAATAACAGAAACATAGTAAGAACAAATAATGATGAACGCATAGAGCTTAAAATAGAAATAGCCGTATATATAATAGTTAAACAAAAGTATGTGCTAAGTTCTATACTGTTTTTGGTAGTGATGGCATCATTATCGTAGTCGAAACAGGCTGCAGTCCAGCAGTATTTTACGCCTTCAATTTGTTCAAGTCCCTGTAAAAAGTTACATAATAGATAATCGATTTGAATTTCTCGAAAAATAAAAAACAAATATAGCGATAGAGTCGCATAATTAGGCGTATTTTGCAACGTTACAATGTGCATTTTTATTTATAATTAGCTATTAAGAAAAAAACTTATCTCTATCCGTGTGTGTACATAACCATGTGTAACTTCGTGCTCTTTTTTTTTAATTAAATTATATCTCCCTCCTGATAAGTTTTATATATGCATAATCATTAACGCTAGTTTTTTTTTTTATTATTTTAGGTTAATGTATGACACTTATGCGTACATTATGACCGGTGATAAGACGAACCTATGCTGACGTCAACGCGTACATTTATAGTTAGTTATATTCCATTAGATATCTGGCTAATCTTTATTCCATTCAATCTAGTACAGAAAACATTTATGTAAGTTATCCTCTAAGGATTCATTTGGACGCAGTGGAAAATTAAAAGTATTTTCCGCTGGAGACGAGCTTTTTTTTCTATTCGAAAAGGCATGGCCTTTTAGTTAATCGATTTCAATCCATTAGTAGTGAATTTTATTCAGCAGTTTGTTGGGAGTGTCACTGGTATATCTATAGACAAAATGAAGAATACAAACAAAAATTTGAAATGTTCAACAAATATAATTTAAATATTCAAATGTATTGTTATTAGAACGCATTCTTTCGTTAAGAAAAAAGGGTAAATAACGTTTTGCTATTGCTTAATTGCAGAAAGATACGACATTCAGGGCTCGTTGTCTTACAAGAAGAAGCACTTTATTGTGCCACCTGCTAGGCGTCAATAATTTAACCGACAATATTCATAACACAAACGCAATCTTATTTTTAACAAAAGCACTAATTGAATCGAACCGCGTGATAATAATAAAAGCATGATAGTTCTGATGTTTAAGGGGACTCCTAATAATACTTGAAGTAGATGTAAAAAAGAAATCTAGAAACATCATACTATTTGAAGCTCCTTCAAAAAAAAAACAGAATCCAATTAAATATAAGCCTCACACATTAATGAACCACCAGTCTATAAATTTGGTGCTTTCCACTGATTACACTACTAGTGAAGTGGTTGATAATTCAATGTTTCATGTTCCTATTAATTGTCATGAAGTATCCAGAGATATTCACAGTCTAGGTAATAAAAAATCTACTGGTCTTGATGAGGTACCTAAAACTTTGCTTAAAGAATGTAGTAATGAATTATCTGAATTTCCAGCGTGTGCTTATCAACGGAGCTGTGATGCAAGGTAAATTTACATAAAAAGGGTGATCCCATGAATATTGAAAATTATCGCCCAATTGCACTTCTAAGCGTATTTTCTAAAATTTAAATTTAAAATAGTCTCTAGTAGAATTTATTCTTATCTTGACAAATCTGGAAATCTATAGAAACTGCTATGGCAGACTGCATTCAACATGTTTATGACCAAATGGATGTTGATAGATTTGTAGTTTGTATTTTATTTGATCTAACAAGAGCTTTTGACACAGTTAGATGCTCATTTGTGTCTGAAAAGTTGAACAAATTATGGGTATTCTTGTTATTCTAAACCAATGGATTGTCTCATTTTTGAGTGATAGAAAGATAATTGCAAAACATAACAATGTAAGGTCTGAACCATATACTGTCAATATAGGTACACCACAAGATAGCGTAATGGGACCTTTGACTTTTTTTGTTATTTCTTAATGATCTCCCACATTGTATCTCTGAAGGATTTTTTTTGTTTGCCAACGATACTAGCATTGTCCTAAGTAGTGACAACAAGTCTGTTATTTTGAAAAAAGTTGATACAGTTTTGAGTGAATTTGAGAGATGGTTTTCTGCCAACAAACTAATGATGGAAAAACGGTCTTTGTTGGATTTTTTAATAAATATGGATGTTCCTCAGAACTCAATTTTTCATTTAATGGAGAAAAATTGCTAACCTCGTCAAGGGTGTAAATTTTTGAGCATTATCTTGGCTAATAATTTAGCGTGGGATGATCAAATAGAGAGCATACTACGTGTTAGGCTTCAAAAAGCCTATTATGTCATTAGTTCACTGAAATCTATCTTGGATATTAACTCATTAATTGATATTTATTACACGTTTGTGTATTTTGCATTGAATTATGGAATTATTGTTTGGAGCCAGGCGGGTACAATAAGCGAATCTTGCGACTGTTGCTTGATTTACATTTTAATACCCCATATTTTTTTCAAACATTTTTAAAAATCATGCCAAGGATGAAAGGTTTTCTTGAGTAGCTCACGGTATTTAACTGTTTTAGGCCGAGAACGTATTCATTTAAATTTTCAAGAATTTGTAGAGTTCCAGTTAACTAAACATACGGACTATTTGATCAAGTAGGATTTATTTGCATCAAGAAAAACTTTCTTGTGTGTACACCGTATTCCTTTGAATGGGTTCCAACATCAAGTTTTCTTTCTATAGACAATTTCATCTAGTGCCCAATTTATAAGATATGTAGGTACCCTCAATATTTCAACATTTATAACTACAGTCATTTTTAAATTTACGGATCTGAGAGATTTTTTGACAATGTCGTATCTAAGATAATAATCTTACTTCTGAGTGACATGTTTTATTTATATTATGCAACAGTATTAGAATTAGCACATTATACCTACAATTTAATGCACAGATATAGATTATGGAGTACAGTGTATGATTTTCTGAGAAAACAAGAACTATGTTATCTAAAATTTTGTAGATATTTCTATCGCCAAATAAAGCATATATAGATATTGAATAGATGACCTATTTATTATCGTTTTAGTAATTGCGAAATATTTGTTGCATTTATCGATAAAAAATACACCAATCAAAAGGCAGAATGCCACGTACTCCCAATAATGTAATCGATTATCTTCTTCATCAAATGTACAGATCAAACTTTGGTTTTTTCATATACTCTGCAATTGTAAAAGAACTTTCAAAGCAAAAGCCGTTAATAAAATAATAACTCATACTGTCAATGTCTCTATTATAAATTCCGTCTTTACAAACTGCTCGCGATAAGTTAATGAGGGAGAAGCTTCGCTTTTGTTGAGCTGAAAGGTCGACAATGGACGTAAGCCAGTAGTTCTTTATGGAACTTGCAGAGTTCGCTTGTTTTCTGTTGTTGGGACCTTGCCTACTGTTTTGAATGCGAGATGGTAACTTATGAAGATTCGCAATGGGTTTGTCTAAATTAATCTGTATAAACAAGATACACCAACTCATACTTCAGATTTTGTTTAAATTATTTTACCTGCATCTAAAGACTTACATTTATGAATCATAAATATGTCTATTAGTTATACTAACTATACCACTCCAAGAAAACTGAAATAGCGGATCTAGAATCGTGTCCTTTAGTTTCTTCAAATCCGACAGATGCCACCAGGCGCGACCGCAGTTTTCGTTCAACTGGTTTTACATGGTCTACAACCCATTCCACTTATATTAAGTTTTTAAATTTAATTTTTTGCATTGCTCTTATCACAATTGTTGTACGTTCTATTAGAAGCAGTTCGTTGTTTAGGTTAGGGTTTTATGTATATTTAGAATTTCTTTTATTAATAGCAGATACAAAAGAAACAGTTGCGCATTTTGACTATAAAAATTGGTAATTTGCAGTATAAAAGGTGTTTAAAAAAAATGATAGATATTGGACCCAAATATAATACTTAATTAAACAACCAAAAGCACAGTTTGTGTGTATTAGTGTAATTTGCTGTCATTTCATGCTTATTTATTTGTGCCTAATAGAAAAGCTTTTTTACATAAGTTTAGAGATGGCCAATATGCACTTTATGTACGGTCGTACTTACTAATTGGAATCTTTTTAGTACGCCTGATGGAGGTTTGTAATATAAACCGAAACCGGTAGCAGAAAACTTTATAGTGAATGGATGAAAATATAAATTAGGAAACACTGTAATTATTTTTTAAATATGAAATAATTTACAAAATTCATTCGAATAAAGGCTTCAAAGATTAGTTTCCTCAAACCCAGTAGATGGCGCAGAATGGTTCTACTTTTTAGCATGGAAGCGCCTGACCTAATCTCCTCAATGGTGATTTATACAAACATAAAAAGGTGAAATGAAGTTAGATAAAGGGCAGTACACTTTGATATTTATAAATAAGTAGATATTATTTGTATCGTGTAACGGCAAAATAGCGAAAAGGGTGTAAATAGTTAAAAATAATAATTTCGCAACAAAAACTTTTTGTTCCGATACGTGTTACAAGCATACCAACCCACAGTTCAGAAGCTCGTTGCTTATCTTAACCTCATACCGTTAATAAAATGATAAAGCTATATTTCTAAATATATCTTAATACGTAAACATACTTTTTATCACTTGAGTTACATAGTGGGTATATACTTTAATCTAATATTAAGGTAGGTACTTTCCCACTTTCCTCGATTCAAAATATTTTCCGTTTATCTAATACTGAACCACAAAAACGTTGCAATAACATAAATAGATGAATATTAGGTGTATTGTAATTGTTGTTTTGCACATACGCTGTTAATAGTTTTGTCAAGCAAAACATGCATGTTAACAGTTCTACAGATATTGTTTTTAAGAATTAAAAAAAAAAAATAGAGAATGCAGGTGTGAAAAATAGGGATATCCTATATATTCATCAATGACAGCTGATTAACTAAAACAATTTTATCTGTATTACAAACAATATAAAATTAAAATTACGTTTGGCGATTGATGTACAAAATTTGGTGCTGGCCGCTTGGGATTTTATGTGCCAGATTTGGGGAAATTGTCTCAAAAATGGCGTGCACATACAAAATACGTTTCTTAACTATGAAACAGTTTTTTTTCCGGGTTCAACGTTAAGCGAGTGCAACCCATGTAAGCAGACACATTTGAGCACTTCATTAAGTACAGTTACTTTTCGTACAAAAGCATGTACTTAAGAAGAAAACAGTTTTCCGGTAAAACAGAACGGTACTTTCAAATAAAATAAACATTTCTGCAAAAGGGATCCATTTCGTTTAACATAATAAGATCGTAACAGCTAGAAATATTACATAGATATTTTCAAAAATATATTTTATAAATATTTTTCGTGAGAGATTTTTGAATATATTTTTCATATTTTTTCTAAATATAGATAAAATATTCAATTAAAATATTTATCCATATTATAAATAAAATGTAAGCGCTATATTTTTTCTAAAATATTTGTAAAATATTTATATGAAAATTGAAATTTTTTATGCAATCTATTTAATTTGTCAAAATGAACTAAAATTGTTCTTGGTTATGTAGAATGTATAACGTCGATAACGAAAAGTTGAAACATACATAGAGTTGTCTAAAAGGCAAGAACTTGTTTTTTCACACTCACCATACAAGTTTATAATCAATAACTCTGGCATCTTTTAAGGCATACTGAATGTTTATCAAATTAATCACTATTTTTTAATTGAAGTGTTCTAAATAAAAAACAAACGTATTTATTATCATTTATTTGAATAAGCCAATAAAAATGAAAAATACTCATTTTTAAGTCTAGCCTTGGCTGGTGCCAGGTACAACCCTATGGCTTTTTTCATATCTTAGGTAGTGACGCTCTTATGGCGTTTCCTTGTGGTCTCTGAAACAATGCCAATTGTATTAGATCATACCATGAATAACACATCGTACAACATTATCAACACCTACTAATACATTTGGAGCATTTACAATAATTGGAGTGGTAGCTACATTCTAATACCTACGATACTTATTTTTACTTTATTTCATAATATTTGAAAACATTCTACGTACAAACAATAAAACAACACAACGTATTCTAACCTCTATTTGAGGTTATGACGCTTATCTACCGAGACGAATCTCTTAAGCAAATCAACTAGCAATTTATCTGGTAGATGCAGTACATATATGATGCATAAAATTCCAACAATTATTAAACGATTTCTGCACATAACGATATTGAGCATTCCAATTATCTTATAAATGCCATGACATGTTCAAAGTTTTGCTTACCTCGTAGTCACCACAAAAACTAAAACACACTCCGCAACAATTAATTACACAGTTAACCCTAATCTGCCCTAATCGTATACTATTATAAACTATAACATGTAATGGACAAACGAATAAAAACGTTGATGATACGCACGTGCGCGTATGCATTCTATGTACCTAATACCTAATCCATAGACGCATAAACAATACTAAATCATATAACACCGGCACCGTAATGAATAGAGGTGTTGTGTTGACGTTCGCAACTTACAAATATTTCAAATAATATAATACAAAACGCAGATATATTAATAGAAAAGTTACAGCGCTCAACTTAGATACTAATTAAATCATATTAGATATATATTATCTAATTTAATCTTTAAACTATCATTTTAAATAGGTACATACCTACTTAATATGTATGCATATTTTACCCATTTTATATTATTCGTCCTACGCACCAAATGTACAAAAACAAAAATTCAATCTTTTTTTTATACGAAATAAATATTTACAGAAATACAAAGCAAAATATTCTTGTAGAGTTATGAAAAATATATTGAGAAAACATTTGCAATAAAATATTATTAATGCTACATAACATATATATTTTTTAAATGTTTTCCTAATATATTTTCTATAATATATTTTATGCATATTATATTAATATAACTAATATTCAAGAAAGATTTAATATTTTTTAAATATTTATAAAATATGAAATAAATATAGTTGGCCACTGGGGGAAGAACGAAAATGAGACTTTTCATTTAATGCAATCATTTAAAGCAATTCTCAGTGTAACTATTTGGTTATAAGAAAACATAGTATTTTATAAATCACGTCAAATTTTTAGTAGTTTTAATATGCATAATTTCTGAAACTAAATATATGTGTTTATACAGGGGGTTGCACTAAAAAAAAAAACTTAAACATTGGATTATTTCTCCAAATATAGGAAATTGAGAGTATGTTCTCAAACCTATTGTTGAAACGTTCAGAACATAACCAATTAATTTATTTTAATATCTTCCATTTTTGAACAACTTATACCAAAGACATAGAACTGTTTACATTTTTAAAAAAATGCAGAAATATTTCAATAACAATTGCTTTGTTGTTGCAAGCGCATTTCAAAGTCCAAAATCATAGCAGGAACCAAACAACATGTAATTTGTCGTTAATTCCTTTAGCCAATATCTATTTTTCTCTTTCAAGTAAAATATATTTGTCGATAATTCCCCCTATTTTCATAGTTCTCAACTTCCTTTTGGTCATTTTTAGAGACATGAAGTATTATAAATTTTCCAACTGAGAACGCATAGCGATTCATTTTTCTGCATGCACATATGCATCGGCACTCTTTCTAAACGGAAACAGAAAAATGTTAATTTTAGTTTGGCACACATACATTCGCAAAAACTCCACACTATACACACAGCGAGTAAAAATAAAACGCCCAAATCATACGATATTTTGCACCCAAAGTGCAATGGCATCGAGGCGATTCCTACGTATGTACCGCTTACAAAAAACCTTCTAATTCGGTTTGTTAAAGTTTATTTTTTACCAGAGTTGTTTACGTCTTTCCTTAAATTCGTATAATTGCAGCGCGGTCAACGCATCCATCTGCTGTCCTCGTCTAACGTGCGCTAATAATTCGCTCACTGCTAATCCTGATGCAGACCGTCTGCGCTGTAGTTAAATATTTATGTGAAAGAAAAAAAAGGACTGTCTATTGCGAAGCAAAAAATCCACAACTAGACAATGACGATGTGTCACTTGGATACGTCATAGGAAAAGGAAAAATTGGAAAACAACCGTTTGTGATCAAAACAAGTTTAATTAGAATTTTTTCGTTTTTTTATTTTTTTTATTTGCGGTCAGAGTAGAGTTAATAGCAATACGCAATAGGTTTGTTTTAGGATTTATGTAACAACTGCAAAAATATTTATTAACGCGCATATATGTTAAGTATGTTAGCTATCCACAAAAAAAAATAATTATTTCCATCAAACTTCAAGTATTATGCCCATAAATACACATTTATTGCAAAAATACACAATTCTAAAATTCGCATTTCCGAGATTATTAGTGGTAAAAATAAAAAAATCAAAGCAAAAATCAAGGACGTCAGTTTTCAGTTTTATCCTATTTGTCGAGGAAAGTCTTTAGCTTAGAGGAAGTTTAAAGACAAAGTGATTATAAATATCAGTAATCAAATTGAACATTATCCATTCATCAAAATTACATCCGACTATCACAAATTATTTTAAAAATTTCTCTACCAACTTGTCTTTCGCGGCTCATACCTTCTTTTACTTTGTTTATGTTTACTGACATTCATTCGCTACCCACTTCCAGGTCAATTAACTAGTCGAAAGAAGACTGTCTGCACTTTTCGCACGCGTTCAAGATTCACTTTTTCCTTTGATTTCTTTATTTTTACCACTCATACCCTCGGAAATGCCGACAAATTCTCGTTCGCATATGTAAACGCAGCTTAGAAGCTTGAGTGTAGCTTTAAAATGAAATTTATGATATTTTTAGAATAGATAAATCATTATTAAGTAATTCATTCATTTCAGATGAAATATAGCAATTCTGTAGACATTAACGCCATCTCTTACTTAAAATAAGTACATCAACAATTTTAATAAAATATTACGAGTTCTTAGAATGATATTATCTCATAATATTCTACACCTTTTTCTTGGGTTTCGCTAAGATCTGTTTTCTACAACATACAAAATATGTTGTCTGAAGAGAAACTGACGTAGTATAGCAACGTCCATCACTACAAGCAATATATACAGGATATTCCACGTAAGTGGTTCATTAAAAGTTTAGGAAGTTCTATTATTTACTTATATTTGAGATTTCGACGCCATTGTCTGTTCGATTGGAACTATAAATGTAAAATACCTTAACTAAAATATCACTTCCGGACCAGAAATGGACGTCAACTTTGTTATTTTAAATAGAACGATATAATTTTTATTCATTTTTGGATTCTACGACCTCAGTCTTCACTAGCCATTCCTATAGCTATATGTTGCCATTTTTTGAATTATTTAAGTTTTTCTTTTTTCTTTAGTCATAATAATTGCATCATTCAGAAATTAATATAATCGGTTAATACTTCAAGTAGAGACTTCAGATTTTCTATGTTATGAATGCAGATTAACATAGAGAGTGTTCAAAACTGAGAAACAACGTGACATATTTTTAAACGCAGAAAACTCTTTTTTTTTAATAGAACACCCTGTATTTTAATTCAAAATTATTAATTATTATAATTAGGAAGTAAATATCTCTGTCATTTTATATCAGCGTTCCCTAAACCTATCTTTAATGGATTTTGAGATATGAGCGACTTTTTGTTAATCAGACTAACTAGACCTATCTTTAAATGTTTGTAGCTGCCTCTGAATGGGATTAATGTCAAATTCATTGACTAACCATAAGTTTTTATCATTCTCGCATGGTTATTCATAGAATAACATATAAATTTGCCATTAGTTCCACTCAGAGCCATCTATAAACATTTAAAGATAGGGCTAGTTAGTCTGTTTAACAAAAAGTCGCTTATATCTCAAAATCTATTAAAGATAGGTATAGGGAATGCTGGTATAAAATGATAGGGGATGATATTTACTTCCTAATTTTGAATTAAAATACAGGGTATTCTATTTAAAAAAAAAAAGAGTTTTCTGCATTCGAAAATGTCACTTTCTTTCTCAGTTTCGAACACCCTGTATGTTAGAATGTGGAGTGTGCGTACTATATCTACGTTCATAACACAGCAAATTTGGAAGAATCTTTACTTGCAATATTAACCGTGATATTAATTTCTGAATGATGCAATGACGATTATTAAAGAACAAAAGAAAATCTTAAATAACTCAAAAACGGCAACATGTAGCTATAGGAATAGGTAATAAAGACTGACGTATAAATAATAGAACATCATAAACTTTTAATGAACCACTTACGTGGAATACCCTGTATAACACACTACTAAACCTGGAATTAATATCACCTTCATCAAAATCGCCTTAGCAATGGTCATCAGTGAGGTGTGTACTAAGTGATATGATCACATCGTGCCACAATATACCTATCTGTTAAACATATGCATGTGAGTTCTCCAAATTGGAAAACTCATAATTCGTGAAGAATTTGCTTAACTTGCCTATTCTATATTTTTACAAATATGTTCTGGAAAGCAGGATAAATTATAGGTGGACATAAAAGTCATTAATTCGTGCGAAGGTGCTTAGTATGCACCTTCACACGAATGTGTGTACACCTAAATGTAGGTAGATTATGCAAATCCTTAAATAAGCTTTTGTTGATGATTCTTCCTTAATTGTGCCTACTAACAATACTTTTATATAAGAATTTAATTGGGTACACGAGTACAATCCTACAATTCATCATAGGAACACAAAATAAGAAATTTCTTAGATCTCTTGTGTTATTGGGAGCATGCGGTGATGGTACACAGTCCTCGATTCTTACTATACTGTTCACCTGCCGCCCAATCCCATTCCTTTTAAAAAGTGTAGAAAATGAGAAGATCTCAGGTTAAGTAAATCTTCCTCTTCCACTTCACATGCTTCCAAATGCAACCTCTTTGAGTTATACAGTGTTGCGCAGTTTGGGAGGAAATATTTCATTTTGTTCTAAAATAAATAAAATCTACATTAACATTCTATTGCTAATCCAAATTTACTCAGATGTCCTTTTAATTTACAATGGATTAAAATCATCCTTGCTAATATACAGATATATTCCTACTCAGATGGATGCATTTTGTAGATCTCTTCTGATTATGGGTTCCCAGAAGGCTTTTAACTTGCCTCATTCCCTAGAGATTCTCTTAATAGTTTGATTTTTCCCTATTCTACTTCAATTTCTAATATTTTCATTATCGTACTGCTATACTTATCCCAAGGATCAAGGATATGAATCTTACCAATGCTGGTGTTGCATTCCTCTTCTTTGCAAAATTATCTGTTATTTCAATCCCTTCCACTCCTGTGTGTCCCTGGATCCACAGAAGAGTTACTTTGTTCCTTTTGCATAATTCGTTTATCCTAGACACCCCAAACCATCTTAGAGCTAACTACATATAAGCGCATCAGCGCTTTGTTTCTAGACGCTTATATATCCATAGCAATGATAAGATTCCAATACATCTGTCATCTGAGCTTATTTTCACAAATTGTAAATTGTTGCGGCAACTACAATAGGTTATAGGTGAAAAAATTCGGATTCCCAAAGATGAAGAAACGATGCTAATATTGCAATATCAATGGAACACCAAGAATTATTAATTACAAAATAAAATTAGATTAGGTACTATACAGATATAAATGTAGAATAAGCATATAAAAAAGTATTTTATCAAGACTAGATAAACGAATTTGATTTTATCCAAACTGACTATACAGGTGCAGCCCATAAATTTGGAGACAGTTTGGCATCGTCCAAAAAGGATGATTGACGTATAGATTTTTATTTTCACCTGCACAGTGTGTCGCCTGAATATATTATATTATTAGAAGTTTAATGAAAACGCCTTTTTGTAGTTACGTGGCTTTTGAAGCAGAATAAACGCGCTGTAGATTTTCATTTTTAATATATAAAAAAATTATTTGCAACAATCACCCGAATAAAGCGTTAAGGAACAGCAATTTTTATATTATGGTTTTGCATCAAAGCTTATAGGTATATAATAGTATCAAATATTAAATCACAGTGTTATCTACCTTATTAAATGTGCTTTCGCAGTCACCCCAGTCGTATCTAACGTTACTTGATGTTCACGAATGAACATTCGGTTTTCATTTTCGTGTCAATAACATTCTTGAGGTGTGCCAAAGTTTTCTCTTTGTTCTTGCGCTGCCAAAATTTTTAAAAATCATCTGCAGTGAAAAAAAGAAACTGTTCAGTTAACCATTTATCAAATTATCTGTATATATCCTTCTATTTAAATACGAACAATGCGTTTTAGTATCACGAATAACACCTTTCATAGTTATTATTTATGTATGCATTCAGAAAAACTGCATCTATTCCACACAATATAATCCAATAACCATAACACAAGTGCTAAAGACAAATACACTATCCAGAGGACAAGTGAGGGTGTGTTTAGGAAGAAGATAGTACCTGATATCTATTCTAGCAATCTAATCAGCATTTGTGCTTATCTGGCATCCATTGCGAATCAACAAACAGAGGAGCTACTATACATTATACGTTACTGTGCCAGTACACAGTTTTAGTTAGACTTGTGGGTCCTCTTCAATTTTATCAATTTCAATGAAATTTTTCATGTACATTTTCTTGTTACTCGGGAATCCAGATTACCCGAAATCGGAGATTACGTACAATATAACTGACAAGAGTTCAGAAACAGACGTATGTAGTATTTCATAATTTAAAAAAAATGTGTGAAAATGTAGATTAAATAAATAGGAAAAGAACCACAATCGTGGAAATTGAAGTAAATTCTCATATTACTGCTTTTTAACGACAAAGACATATTCTATAATTGTCAATTAAAAATAACTATATTAGGTACATACATTAAATATGTTTTGTTTTTAAATTGTAAGTTTTAAACCGAATTCGTGTTTATTTATTATTAAAATTATGCTGAGTGTGAAAACTTCCCTTTATATGAATGCGTTATACCCCTTCCATTACTTTCAAGTTAATATAATGTTGACAAAAAATACTCCAAACTGTGGTACTGGTAATACTGCAAACTTCTCCTAGACCTCTCACCACAAACTGCACTAAACTGGACGCACGTTTCGATAGCGAAGCTATCATCATCAGCAGAAACACAGTATTTAGGAGAAGTTTGTAATATAATGTTATTAAAAGGTAAATGAGTAGTATTATTTATGCAAAAAATGGTAATAATACTTTTTTTATGCATAATTAGAAGGGGTAGAAGTTTGATGTTTTAGCCACAAATGCATCTTTATATGAATCTTCGTGGCTCTTCTAAGGTCACTCCGCAAGTCTTTAGCAGTAAATGTGCGCCCTCTAGGTGCGTCAACGGTTATCGCACGTTTACGATTCTGACCAGCTCTTCTAACATATCTTGCTGTCCAACTACCTATTCCAAACTCGGCACTTGACAGAAGGGCTTACACCAAATTGTTTTGCAACATGACGTAAGCTGTATCTTTCTCCTTCCATTAATATTACGCCTCTTGCAACTTGAATTTCATTTAGGTGCCTCATGATACGCTTTTAGTATCTAACTACATCATCTGCAAATCCGCATTCTGATATTTCTATTCTGTTCATGTTTCTGTATCCAACTATTAGCTTTTCCATTTGGGGTTGACATTCCTTAATAATATGATCCAGCAGTACATTGAACAGCAGTGGGCTTATAACCCCTCCTTGCCTTAGACCACATATGGGCAACCTTTGCTTATCATACATATAAAAAGAGTGCCGGATCCGGACCGCGGGCCGGAGGTTGCCCATATCTGCCTTAGACCATCCGTTGTGGGAAAGGTTTCTGACTTCGTATGTTGGAACATTACATAGGTGTCATTGTCTGTGTATAGTGACTTAATTCCGTCCATTATTAGTCGACCAACTCCTGTCTCCTCCAGTATTTTCCACACTCTCGTTCTGTACTCTGTCGAAGGCTGTCGAAGATCAATGAACAAGAAGTACGCTTTCGTTTTACTTTTGATAGACTTATCTATAATTTGTTTTAGCGTAAAAGCATGATCCTGCGTACTTCTTCCTCGTCTAAATGCAGCTTGTGCTTCTTTTAGGGTAGGTTCTATGACGCCTTATAGCTTTGTTTCCAAAATTGGCTCATAAATCTTATGCTGCTGTGCTCAGTAGTGTTATTCCCCTGCAGTTATTACAATTTTTTGGATCACCGTTCTTATGTATTGGTACAATAACTCCCGTTGTCCATCCTCCTTGGGTACCTTTTTCTCATTCCATGTCTTCCTGCAGATTTTCCAAAACAGCTTGATACCTTCTTTGCCCCATGTTTCAAAAGCATTTCCGTTGATGTTTTATCATGTCCTGCGGCTTTTCCATTTTTACACTTCCTTCTTTAACTTCTTCTATTGTGATTTCCATTGTTTCTATGATTTTGTTTTTTGTTATCCTCGGAAGCTTAGTTGACTTGGTCCTCTTAATAAATCTTCCAAGTAAAATGTGAGTGAATGAAATCAGACTTCCTTAATTACCCGAAAAAAAAAAAAAGGTTTAATTAAAAATAAAAGAACAGAATTTTTAACTCAAAGATGCTAATTAACAATCAAATTTATTTCAAAAAGGGTTTAAATTACAACTTGTACAGAAAAAAAAACCGTGAACTCAAGGTTCTCGCCTAAAAAAAAAACTGCACTTGACTCTAAATTAAACTAGGACAATGCTATTTCCTATGCAAAGCAAAAGTTTTGTTTGTTCAGGAAGATTATCAAAAATATTTCAATTTCAATCCACGTGGTTTCAAATTAAAATAAACTGAGCGTGGACAATTTCTAGAAAATTTACAAAAAAAAAAAAACTGAATGCAAGAACAAAGCTTCTACTCACCCAAACAAGTTGATTGAAAATTAAAAATGAAACAGCAAAATTGAAAAACGGAAGAATTAACTCTTTAAACTATAATGAGAAAAAAAAAGAAACTAAAAATTATCTTCCTAAACAAAAATAATAAATGATCTTATATCTATAATGTGCACACTTCAATATATTAACAATTATTATAAAATGAATTCCTTGATTGGCTATATTTTTACAGAAATAAAATTTCAATATCAAATGAATTACAAAATGGCAACAATGATATATAAAAATACGTCTACTCACGTCACAAAACTCTACAATTGTTTTTCTTACGAAAATCCCTCTCTCAAAATCGTACAACGCAGTCGTATTAACAATACGCCAATATCCAATAGAATCCGCATTAAATCTACATAAGCAAACAATAGACAAATTAGTGAATGGAATTAATTTATAAAAAAATTAACACTTAATTAAATAAATCAAACAACAAACTCTTTAACTAAATTTATACAAAATAAACATAAAATTTGTGAAAAATTCTCGGTAGATTAAACAACAGCTCGGAAGAAAGTAAACAAATCAAAATATGCAATTCAAAATACACTCAGCAAACTTGGGTTGTCTAACCACAACAGTACGTATCGTTAAGTACGTGATACGTGTAGTTTCGGTTGCATAAACAATCAAAGTCTGTGGAATTTAGATTCCCATTTAATTTGAAAAAGATGTACAAAGCCACTTCTTTAATATCCTCTTATCATGTGTATTACAACCATTGTCCAATTATATTTCGTAAATATTTTTGTGGCAGTATCATTCAATACTTGAATCTGGCTTCCCTTATATTACATATTTTACTAATAATTTAACAAGAAGATACATTTGTTCTTATATATTTCGTTTAAAAACATCAAAAAATATCTAACATTACAATAGTGATAGCGATAGAATCGGTAATAATAATAATCGTACAAGTTCAGTTTTCTTTCCTCTACACCGTCGAACGTAGTATAAATGTAGAAAGAGCGGAGGGGTTAAAGAGCGCGAACACGTCAGCGCTGAAGGGGTAGAGAATACGCCGCCGTTCTGCACGAGGATATTAAAAGTGAAAATCACACTCGTGTGTGTACTCGAACGTGTACGCAACGTCGAGCAGGGGGACAGGGGTTGGCAATGGCGCGGGGGTGGAGATAGGAAACAAGGCACCATCAACGATACCGGAAAAAAAGGTGGACCAGTACAGCGTTATGGGGTTGTTGTTTGACGTAGATCGGAATACGAGAGATGCGTATGCGCGTATGGATACACGACGGTTCAAAAGTTATATGCCCTTGTTGATGGTTGTGGAGTAGACCGACAGATCAAATGATTTTTCGTGTTTTTTACGGGATGAGTAGAGATAGTAGCAAGGTTAAATAGAGCAGAGAACAAACAACTATTGGGATAATCTCCAAGGTATGAAGCAAGCCTCATTCAATTGGGAACTATAACTTGAAGGGTTACAGATCTGTCACCTGAGTTAAAACCTATTTTATACAACAGGAATCTTTCGACTGTTCTAAACTGAAAGACATATGGGAATTGATATTGAATGCTGAATGCTAGCCAAGGGCACAGGGTCTGGCTAGCATCAGGCATTTTTGTTTTGTTGTTTTCCATATGTTTAATTTTGATAGTTGAAAGTTTTAAATTAGCGTTTTAATGTGTTTGTCTTTTTTAGTTTTAAGTTATGTTTTTTAATGTAGTGTTCATCGATTAAAGTTTTATTTCGCTAAGAATTCTCTTACTGCACAAAAAAATTGCAATTCAATCTAAAAAACTTGACGTTTTTTTTTGTCTGAAGATGTATGTAGCCGAAACATGTTGCTAAAAAATATTAAATAAAAAGGAGTTTGGAATACGATCTAACCTTTTATGTATTTCAATATCAGAACACATACACCAATTCCCTGGACATACAGATTCACATATGAGGAAGCTTAGATAGCAAAGGAATTGAATGTAGACTATAGCGAACAGAACACCCATCCTCTCCTTCAAATTGCACGCATGTGCAATTCGAGGCGTTGCATTGGAACATGGTGGTACCAGCTTAGGATGTTTCTCACATACTGCATTCTAAAAGGATGGACGGAAGCAGCTTTAAAACAGCAGCAAGACTATGGGAGATATATGATCTTTTGGGACTCCGTTAAACTATATTTGAAGAAGAGATGTAGAATCTAGATAAGAAAACATGTGAAGCTGGCGAGGACAAGGTTTCTGTAATGGGGGAGGAGACCACAGCTCTCTAATAAGAAGCCGCTCCCAGTATGATAGGCCTAATTAAAGGGCAAAATTGAGAGCGTCTCCTCGGAAAAAGGGGATACAATAGATCTGAAAAGGTCGCTGAAGGTCGATAGGCTGAATTCTAATCTAATCTAATCTAGATAAGAAATATATAAAGATTTCCTACAAGCATTCCTTCAATGTTTGCTGATGGATCGACTTTTACGAGATGATTATGGCGAATTTAATTGTGCTACTGAATGAACAACTAGTTAGGTAGTGTAAAAAAAAAATCGAAAGAGTGGAAGCGTAAGGACGGGCATCATCTTGGCGCACGTTCAGCCAAGAATATTGCTGCTATAAGTGATGGTGTGGCTGAGACCAACAATTATCCATTCGTTGCCGTTTACCATTGAATCTTTTTATATCCCTCATTGGCGCATTTTGCATAAAGACTTGCATTTACACCTCTATGAGATCTACTTAACACAAGAACCAAAGCTCAAATTTCAAGGCAACGTTGAATTTATACAGATTGGGTATTAGAGGAGCGAGAAGTGTGTTGATAAATAAAATTGCCGTATATGGGATGAGCAAAATTCTCACGTGATACACGGGACATGCACCATTGCATGCCCAAAGGGTAGCGGTGTGGTGACCCATTATGATCAGAGAGCGAAATTGGGCTTTAAAGAGCAAAGCTTTTGGCACGAAATCAAGAAGACTGATGTTAAGGATATGTGGTTCTAACAAGACGGTACAACTTGCTACACATCGCGTGCAACGTTAGATGTGGTATCTACATCTATCATTCATTGACGTATAATCAGCTATTGTCGCAAGAAATGAATTCGATTAAATCTGTATCTTGGTGTCAATGTCAAAATCACTGATTTTGAGATAATTAGCTGACAAAGATTTTTTTTAAAATTCTGAAAGTAATATTTCTTTTTACGTAAAACCACAAAAAATATGACATTGGCCTTTCTTGCATCAAGCCACAGAAACATTTAGCATACTATTTTTACCCTTATATATTATTGGATTTACATTGTTCTTGAACAGATTTGCGAAAAAGCTGAAGAAATGTGGGCAGAGGAAAGGGTTTGATTCACGTTGATTGACCTCTCGGTTAAAACAATTGTCAGAAGAACTGAGGACGTTGGAAGTTGAGTTGATGGAAGGAGAACAGCCACTGCTGATACTTCCAAAGTGTTTTTGTTTATTAGAGGAATTAATAAGTAATACACGTAGTTGGAGTAACATAAAAAGTGATTTGTTCTGTTTCTTATGGCCTCTCAACTTAGCTTTGATTTGTTACTTGAAATTATTTCTTCAAGTCTGAAAAATTATCTCTCAATCCATTTCTTTTGATTTGAGTTGGATTATAATTCCTGAAAATGGATCTATTGTACTTCAAAATTTTCTGGGCAGATGTTTTCAAGATACCCAAGCCTTCAGAAGCAGCAGATATTGAACTACTGGGATATATTTTAAAACGTCCTAAAATATTAATTTGAAAAAATTCATATTTAGGAATAATATTCAGTTTTGCAACTTTCAAAGTTTTTTGCTATATCACTAATTTTTAGACAGCCTGTATAATACCACGGGAACATTTTAGTTCACTTCGACAAAACAATATTAGTACTAACTAGTAGTACTACTAGTAGTGTTCAAATGGAAGGCTTTCGACACTTGAAGCAAGTGAAAATAGCTCAGTTACGAACAACAATGTAAAAGCCACATTTTTTACAGAAATCGTCATATCTTGGAAGCTCTCGAAGGTAGTTAAAAGCAACCGCACTTGTAATCGTCATGGAATCTTATGCTGAATTAAAAAAATGTAATATACAGCGTGTTCCATTTAAAATGACATAGTTTATGGCTAACGCCAGTTAATCGGAAGTGTAAGAAACTTGAAAATATATTTTCGACTTCCGGTAGACTTACGGAAGTAGTTGCCAACTTATTTCAAATTTGAATTATTTTTATTTCAAGCCAATAACTGTCGCCTATAATAAATAAATACCATAGACCATGACATTAGTATCTTACTCTTATTTAATATCTACACAAAATAAGTACTAGGAATTTAAAAATATTTATTTCATATATTTTCATGTGTTTGTTGACCAATATATTATTTTTTTGCAAATGTTGCTCAAAAGTTCTACCGCCTTGCTGTAAACATATTGATTTCGCATCTAATTCATTTATAGTTTTTCTAACTCTGTCAAATATATCTTCCTTCGGTAGTAACTTGGTCTTTGTAAACAGAATTTTTAAAATAACTCTACATGAAAAAATCTGATGGCCTTAAATCGGAAGATCTTGGAGGATACTTGGAGGGACCGTTGTTCGGCATCGATCTATCCTCGAACATTTCTATGAGGGTACGCCATATTTTTTGGTATTATGCGGCGGAGCGCCATCTACTTGATACCATGTATAAATGTAAAATACATTAACCAAAATATCGCTTACGGTTGACCGGAAATGGATGTCAACTTTGTTATTTTAAATAGAATGATACCATTTTTTATTCATTTTTGGATTATACGACAATAAATACGTCAGTATTCATTAATTATTATTGTAGCTACATGTTGCCGTTTTCGAGTTATTTAAGTTTTTCTTTTTTTTTTAGTCATAATCATTGCATCATTGAGAAATTAATATATCCGTTAATACTGCAATTGAGACTCCAAATTTGCTATGTTGTGAATGTAGATATAACTCTAAGAAACAATACGCACTCTTTACATTCTAACATACAGGCTGTTCAAAACTGAGGAACAAAGTGACATATTTTCAAATGCAGAAAACTCAATTTTTTTAAATAGAACACCCTGTATTTTAATTCGGAATTAGGAAGTAAATATCATCCCCTATCATTTTATATCAGCATTCTCTATACCTATCTTTAATAGATTTTGGAATATGAGCGACTTGTTGTTAAACAGACTAACTAGCCCTATCTTTAAATGTTTGTAGCTGGCTCTGGAAGGGATTAATGTCAAATTTATGTATTATTCTTAGTAATAACCATACAAGAATGTCGCTGTTCGAATAGTCATTTCTATTAATGTTGCGTTGTACAAAAGTGTAATTACGATGATATACACTTATGGTTAGTCAATGAATTTGACATTAATCCCATTCAGAGCCAGCTACAAACACGTAAAGATAGGGCTATTTAGTCTGTTTAACTAAAAGTCGTTCATATCTCAAAATCTTTTAAAGATAGGTATAGGGAATGCTGATATAAAGTGATAGGGGATGATATTTACTTCTTAATTCCGAATTAAAATACAGAGTATTTTATTTAAAAAAAATTGAGTTTCCTGCATTTGAAAATATGTCGCTTTGTCCCTTAGTTTTGAACACCCTGTATGTTAGAATGTAAAGTGTGTGTACCGTTTCTTAGAGTTATATCTACGTTCATAACATAGCAAATTTGGAGTCTCTACTTGCAGTATTAACCGAGATATTAATTTCTCAATGATGCAATGATTATGATAAAAAAAAGAAAACTTAAATAACTCGAAAACGGCAACATGTAGCTACAATAATAATTAATGAATACTGACGTATCTATGATCGTAGAATCAAAAAATGAATAGAAAATTATATCATTCTATTTAAAATAACAAAGTTGAGATCCATTTTCGGTCAACCGGAAGTGATATTTTGGTTAAAGTATTTTACATTTATAGTTCCAATCGAACAGATAATGGTGCCAAAATCTCAAATATAAGTAAATAATAGAACATCATAAACTTTTAATGAACCACTTACGTGGAATGTCCTGTATATCTAGTAAAGCATAAAGATTAAGGCCATGGTATGTTGGATATACTTGATCCAGAATTCAGAGTAAACACCAAATTTGAAATAAAGATGCTTACTTTTTTTTTTTTGAAATAACAAAGTTGGTAACTACTTCCGGTATAAGAGAACATTACCGGACGTCGAAAATATTTTAGCTAAACTGATCTACACCCACAGACTTACTACAAAAAAAATCTAAATCTCGCATTTATTTGCTTCTCCATAAACTTTTAATGGAAGTTCGTCGTGATACGCTGATGTGACACTGTATATATAAAACTTATTTTTTTGTTATGATCTAGCCTTGTCCTAAAATAGTTTGACCCCTAGTTAGAAGATCATTATGTTCATTGTTCAAAATCTCCAAATTTTTTTCTTAATATCTTAAAATAATAATATCGCCTAGATTTTCATCGATCACGAAATATCTGTGCTTTACTGCGATTATATTGAAAGGGGTGATATTTCCCCACGTTTGCTGTAATTTGCATTGCCTACATGTTAGAGAACTGTCCACATACACTTTTTCTTAACAGTACTTAAGTAAACCTTGATTCATATAGGTAATAAGTTCATAACATGGTTCAAAAAGAAAATAATAAGATAGCCTGTATACGATTATAAATCTTTGGTATCATTTTGTTTGCATCTGTGAAATATTTGCTTTGAATGCAGTCATTCAACTTGTTATATCGATTCAAAATTAATACTAAATGTGTTTTTTTTTTTTTTAACGAAACTAAACGTAAATATAAGTATAAGTAGTGGAAATCATCGTTCCAGGAAGATCGTATGTCTAAGGCAGGAATTTTGTAAATAATCTTTAACTGTTTTTGGTAATTTTTTTAATACATAGAAAAATATTTTCTATAAGGGAACATTACCGGGCGTCGAAAATATTTTAGCTAAACTGATCTACACCCACAAACTTACTAGAAAAAAAAAATCTAAATCTCGCATTTATTTATTTCTCCATAAACTTTTAATGGAAGCTCATCGTGACACACACTGTATATATGTATAAAACTTATTTTTTGTTATGATCTGGCCCTGTCCTAATATAGTTTAATGACCCCTAGTTAGAAGGTCATTGTCAAAATTGTCAAAATCTCGAAAAACTTTTCTTAATATCTTAAAATAATAATTTCGCCTAGATTTTCTTCGATCGCGAAATATTTGGGCTTTACAGCGATTGTATTGAAAGGTGTGATATTTCCCTACGTTTGCTGTAATTTGTGTTGCCTGCATGTTAGAGAACTGTCCACATACACTTTTCTTTAACCGTACTTAAGTTAACTTTGATTCATACAGGTATAAAGTTATAACATGGTTCAAAAAGATAGCATGTATACTATTATAAATCTTTGGTATCATTTTGTTTGCACGATCTGTGAAATATTTGCTTTGAATGCAGTCATTCAACTTGTCATATCAATTCGAAATTAATACTAAATGTGTTTTTTTTTAAATAGAACTAAACGTAAATGTAGGTATAAGTAGAGGAAATCATCGTTCCGGGAAGATCGTGTGTATAAGTCAGGAACGAGGTGGTTTTCCTCCGGTGAGCGCTGTATATAATTACAATACATACGCAGCGTATGTACAACAACACGGGGGCTACGTCGAGGACGGGCGACAAGAGGGAAGCTGGAAATAAAGATGAAAACATTGCAGGTTTTATTGCGGTATTGATTATAAAATCGATAAAATATGGCCCGGCGAGCGAGTGTAGAAGCGCTGTAGGCCTGCTGCCGCCGCCGTTGCCGCCACCGCCGCCGCTGCTGCCGCCACCGCCGCCGGAATAACGGAACGGAACGAGAAAAATAGATTCTCACAACTCTCGCGCGTATTTATTCTCTATGAGAGAGAATTAAAATGTTCATGCGCGCAACGCTCCTCTCTCTATATAACCTCAGAAGAACGTAATGATTTTTTGGGGTAAATTCGACGAGGGGGGCGCGCTCCGAAACGCGGTGGCTCTCGGGGTGGAGAGGCGGGCGGCGTGCGGTGCGGGCTCGAAGGAGGCGACGCTCGGCGAAAAGGGGGACGCGCCTCTCTCCTCGGTTTTCCCGCGCGCGGGGGGCGACACTCATTAGCTTAGGAATATGCAATTTTGATCTTTCGTTTATTGCAAGTTCGCGCCGGTTTCGCGCCGAAAGAACGCCCGAAGAATGGTACGGGACACTCGCCTGTCCACCGTCCGTCCGTTAATTGCACGGGAACGGCCCTGTGACGGCGCCGGAAGGGCATAAACTTCGATTTTTTCCCATCTATTTTGACATTTTTAATTGCGGACCTGTACTCTTTATTCTGCGCATTTTCATTCGTGGCGCGAGGGGGAGGGGGCGGCACGCACTATTTTTTAGTGTTGGCTTATTACGGCAGATGTCTCATAGCCATGTCCCAATAAAGAATAACGCGGGCCGTCGTCATTTTTTGCGCGTTTGAATTTTTAATATTCGCTCAGTAGTCGTTGCGATGGTCTGACTGACTGTTGTACGTACGTGTGTTGCACTCGCCGCTGTTATTTGTTTCTCTCTTTAAAATATATATATATATACGCATTATACGCACGTTATATATTATAACAATAATATTAGAAAAAAAAAAACAGCCACAAGAACAACAACAACAACAACACGAAGATTCGCTCTTTTTTTTGGTTTTGGGTTATTCCGCCGGTGCCGCAATTATTAAATATTGTTTCGTCGTTCAGTGTGCGTGATTTTGAATATCCCGGGTCTCGAACTGGTTTCGTATTTGGCGGTCAAGTTGTGTGTTCCTTTGATACATCATCCTGTTCGGCGACGGCGACGCGTGTCACAATCGTGGTGCATCCTGACGCTGCCCGGACGCCTCTCTCTCCCTTTCTTGGCCGTTCTGGTGCCGTTCTTCTCTTGGGTGTCGTCCATGCGGCACGCTGCAACGTCGTACGCGGCCGACGTCGCAATGGGAATGCACTGCTGAGGCGCACACGGATGCACCGAGGAGCCGCGAACGCGTCACGAAATGCACCACGTTTCGCTTAAAAAAACATGGACTTTAGGAAGAGACGGCTGACCAATTATTGTTGCTTTATTAAATGAGAGCATCACAGATTCTCAGGTAATAAAAAAAAATGCAAAATACCACGACGATCGAATGTAAACAAACAGAAATTAGCATGCACCCAAATATTTTTGATACTGTAGTTTATTACTAGTCGAAAATAATGCCACCCTCACACATTACTTTAATAATATAATTATTTCGAAAACATTTAACCATATTTCAAATTTATTACGTACAGGAAGAGAAGCCTGACCAATTATTATTGCTTTATAAAATAAGAGCATCACAGACTCTTAGGTAATAAAAAAAATATGTAAAAAGCCCATACGAAAATTGAACGTAAACAAACATAAATTAGCATGCACTAAAATATTTTTGATATTTAGTTTATTAACAGTCAAAAATTATGCCACCCTTACACATTAATCTGCAAATATTACTAAAAAATATAATTATTTCGAAAAGATGCTAACTGTATTTTAAAATTATTACGCACAGGAAGAGACAGTTAACTAATTAGTGTTGTTTTATTAAATGAGAGCATCATAGATTTTCATGTAATAAAAAAAAAATGTAAAAGACCACACGACTATTGGACGTAAATCAGCATGCACCCATATTTTTTTTGTTGTTACAGTTTATTAATAGTCGAAAATAATGCCACCCTTACACATTAATCTGCAAATATTACTAAAAAATATAATTATTTTGAAAAAATGCTAACTGTATTTTAAATTTATTACGTACAGGAAGAGACGGTTAACCAATTATTGTTGTTTTATTAAATGGAGAGTATCATAGATTCTCAGGTAATAAAAAAAAATGTAAAAGACCACACGACGATTGGACGTAAATCAGCATGCACCATAATTTTTTTTGTTGTTCACTTTATTAATAGTCGAAACTAATGACACCCTCACACATTAATCTGCAAAGATTACTTAAAAATATAATTATTTCGAAAAAATGCTAACTGTATTTTAAATTTATTACGTATAGGAAGAGACAATTAACCAATTATTGTTGTTTTATTAAATAGGACCATCATAGATTCTCAGGTAATAAAAAAAATGTAAAAGTTCACACGTCGATTGGACTTAAATTAGCATGCACCATAATTTTTTTTGTTGTTACAGTTTATTAATAGTCGAAAATAATGACACCCTCACACATTAATCTGCAAAGATTACTTAAAAATATAATTATTTCGAAAAAATGCTAACTGTATTTTAAATTTATTACGTACAGGAAGAGACAATTAACCAATTATTGTTGTTTTATTAAATGGGAGCATCGTAGATTCTGAGATAATAAAAAAAATGTAAAAGACAACACGACGATTGGACGTAAATTAGCATGCACCATAATTTTTTTTGTTGTTACAGTTTATTAATAGTCGTTTATTAATAGAAATAATGACACCCTCACACATTAATCTGCAAAGATTACCTACTTAAAAATATAATTATTTCGAAAAAATATTAACTGTATTTTAAATTTATTACGTACAGGAAGAAACGGTTGCCCAATTATTGTTGCTTTATTAAATAAGAGCATCACAGATTCTCAAGTAATAAAAAAAAATTTAAAGACCATACTATGATTGAACGTAAACAAACTGAAATTAGCATGCACCAAAATATTTTTTAATAATATGTAAATTCCCAGAGGATTGGTGTATATATATAAATCGGAGAGAAAAAAATTGTCGTCTCGTTTCATGTTCCGTTGTTTGTTTGTTTGTTTGCAATGATATAATACTTACATTTTAATGTGTTATATTACTTACGTTTATGTTTTTAAGTGTAATGTAAAATCAAGAATTTTCTCATGAAATTATAATATTTTATTTGACACATCATTTTATATAAAAACGAAGATTTGACGTTATTGCCTGATGATGCATGTAAAACCGAAACATGTTGCAATAAATACTTGAATAAATAGGATTGGAAATCGATTTTTTTCTCTCTGATTTAAAATATTTTTTGTTATTGCAGTTTATTAATAGTCGAGTATAATGCCACCCTTACACATTAATTCATCTGCAAAGAGTACGTAAAAATATAATGTTTCCAAAAAGATGCTAATTATATTACCAATTTATTACGTACAAACGAGGTATCTCTTAATAATATATAGAAAAAATAATTAAGGTTCTCAAGAATATGCAAAAAAACCCTGCACATTAATACCCATTAATTATACCTAATTAATATTGAACAAGTCCTAAGATAGGATTATTTTGTATTAAAAACAACTTTAACTCTATACACTCATAGAAATACAAATAAACAAATTAGAAAATAAGTTTTATGATTCTTTGTTTAAATTGGTAAATGTAATAAAAAAAAATGCAAAAGAGCATGACGATTGAACGTAAACAAACCAAAATTAGCATGCAACAAAATATGTTTATTGTTGTGGTTTATTAATAATCGAAAATAATGCCTCCCACACACGTTAATCTACGAAGATTACTTAAAAATATAATTATTTCGAAACGATGCTAATTATATTGCGATTTTTTTACGTACAAATGAGAAATCTCTTAATAACATAGAAAAATGATTGAAGTTCCCAAGAAAACGTTTTTTTAATTTACATTTATTGCACCTAAAACTAATATACCATTTAACACATGGATATTGTTAAATTACATACTGAAACTCTAAATTGCTGATTTCTTGAACACATTTAGAATACTTTGTAAGCTTAATATCTTTTAATAGTTGATTAGTTACTATATGTCCTTAGTTGTTTAAATTAAAAATGGTGAGGTAAATGCCACCTTTACACATTAATCTACGAAGATTACTTAAAAGTATAATCATTTCGAAACGTATTACGTACAAACGAGGAATCTCTTAATAACATAAAAAAAATAATTCTCAACAAAACTTTTTCTTTTGCATTTAATATTTAAAAAGATTTAACCCCGCGCATTAGTACCCATTAATTATACACAATCAATATTGAACAGGTCCTAAGATAGGATTATTTTGCATTAAAACAGTTTTAATCCTCTACACTCATAAAAATACATATAAAAAAATTGAAAAATAAGTTCTAACGTAGAATTATTCTATATTTAAATTAGCTTCACATCACAGTCAAATACTTATGATAATTAAAGTCCCCAAGAAAACGGAAGAATGACATCTTTTTACATTTACATTTAAAAACATTTAACTCCACATATAAAACCCATTGAAAATAGTGGACATGTTCTAAGATTATTTTGCATTAAAAACAATTTTAATTATATACACTCATAAAAATACAAACGAAAAAAAAAATTAAAAATAAGTTTTAACGTAGAATTATTCTATATTTAAATTAGTTTCACATTACAGTTAAATACTTATGATAATCAATAAAAAATAAGTCCCCAAGAAAACTTTAAGAAGAAAAATTATTTTTTTTTTCCAATTTAACTCACACATATATATATCTATTAAAATATTGAACAATAAGTCTTAAGATTATTTTGCATTAAAAACGGTTTAACTCTATATTTTAATACCTATATACAAAAAATTCATAAATAATGTTGAAAAATATGTATGTTCCAAAACTTTACATTATTTTCACATTTAAAACAATTCGAATCATATACTTTAATTACTCATAAAAAAAAACATAAAAAGTAATTGAAAAATATACATTATTCGGTATTTAAAATATAGTTTCAAATCTGCCTTCAATGCCCACAAAACTTGAAAAAGAAATATCAAAAACAAGTTCTGAAATATTATTACTTTGCATATAAAATTATTTCAATTCCATATTTTAATACTTAACAATAAAAAATACTAATGATAATGAAATATTTGAAAAATAAGTTCTAACCTAGAAATATTATGCATTTGACACAGCTTAAATTCTGTTAAAGTACATTTTAATGTCCATTGTAGAAAAGAAAAATGTGAACAAAGTTTTCTAAGTAACAAAAATACATTAACAAACATACTTATATAATATATAATTCTCTTAAAATAATAATTTATTAAAATTTTCTTTAATTTTATTATAACAAAAATAAATATTTAACAAACAATTAATATAGTTTCAGATCTAATTTTAAACCGATCCTATTTGAAAATAATACCCATATGCATACTATAGTTTTCTGATATTTTTTTTATTTTAATTTAATAAGAAAATCGTAGTTTCTCTACATTAATACTAAGAGAAAAAAAAAACAATTGTTAGAGATTTATAATTTACAAATTGATAAACAAATTAATTATTCAGAAAGAAAGCGTAATTTAAGCCAAATTTCTTTCAAAATATTAATATTGAGGTATTATATAGTTATACTGCATTTTCATTCACTTATACGTATATTTGTTGATAAAGCAAGATAACAAATTCAAATAACTCTGTTTCACGCTTTCCATCTCTTTCTAGATTAATTTGTTCATATTTACTTTTCTCTCTTTTTTATATCAATCGTTTTTTATCAAAAGAAAAAAAAATAACACAATCAAAAAGATACAGGAATAAAGTATTAAAAAAAACGCGTTACTTTATCTGTTTTAACTTCTTTCATATTCAAATTTACTTTTTTTTACCTTTAACACATAAAAAGAAAAAAAAATCCGGGGCAATCACGCCTTTCCCTTTCTACGCTAGCGTATTTTTTCTCCCCATTTTTTTGTGGCTGCAATATGACCATATTCGCGCATTATTTAGCTACCCCCTCCGGCGGATTTTTTCTACAATTTATTTTTAACGACCTAGCCGAGACGAGAACCAGCGTCTGCAGCGTCCTGCAACAGTATATCCCTCTATCGGCTTCCGCAATAGTTTCCAAGCTGTCACCGTTGAGTGCAACGAGCGGTCGGGCAGTGGCGTGCGCGTCTGCTCCTACGAAACGAAATACACCGTCCGCAGTTTATTTACATACATATTAAAAATAGATCCTTTTATCTACACAAACGTAATAAACAATTAATCTCTCTCTATAATACGCTGCCTGACTTTATCAACGCATAATGTGCTCTATTATTATTTATGTAAGTCGTTTTTAATAATTATTCACAGTTTCTATGGCTTGTTTTGATACGTTAAAATCGGTGAAGTGAATGACCTAACCTCACTCTCTTCGAACATTAGATTCAGTTTTTCCCTTAATAAAATCCGCAAATGCAAGCAAACCGGCGATCTAACGTAATAAATACATCTAAGAGTTATGACTTAGTTTAAATATAACATCCTCTTGAGTTGTCATTATCGCGCCCGCGTCCAATTCACTAATAAATGCACCTTATAATAGGAGCATTTATTTTTTAAATGTAAATTCATTCGCTTCAAATACCATATGCCTAATATCCTCATAGATGATAGTACAAAAATCACGTAACGGATTTTCTTTCTGTTTCTTTCAGGTGAATACTATTTACGATGGTAGACACACAACATTTCTGCCTGCGTTGGAACAATTACCAAAGCAGTATTACTTCAGCATTCGAGAATCTCCGGGATGATGAAGACTTTGTCGACGTGACACTCGCTTGTGATGGGAAGAGTCTGAAAGCTCACCGTGTGGTTTTATCAGCCTGTAGTCCATATTTTAGGGAGTTATTGAAGGTAGGAATTGTGCCTTTTTTGAATATAGAATTAAATGAATAATATTTCCTGTGTTGAATAAACCAATATCCTGTATATAAAAATATATGATTGCCAATGTGATATCGGTTATTGTTTTTCTTTTTTTATTATTTTGCTTGGCATACATTTGACCTGAAACACTTATCAGCTGGTTCTAGTTAATCATAAGACATACATTGATTAAAAACATTGCAAGGAATGCTGTCGAGACGATGTAAGTTATAGTATAATATTACACATTTATTGAGCAAGATTGTTTTTTAAGAGACATATGGCTTTACACCATTAGTTGCTTTATCAATTTCTTATAAAATTTAGGAAAATTTTTAGGAACAGATTTAGAGTATTTTACTTTCACATATTTGTCATTGTTGTTAAAGATATCTGACACATAATTTACATTTATTGCTTCTAAACCTAATGTAGTATTTAATACATGGATATTGTTTTAAATGCTAGTGAATTGAATTGTAATCTATGTACTGAAACTTATTCTTGAACACATTTAGAATACTTTGTAAGTTTAATATCTTTTCATATTTAGTTACTATATTTCCTTAGTTGTTTAAATTGATAATATTGAGGTAAATGACTTTGATTATGTTAACTTGAATTGACCTCTAATAGTAGTATGTTAAGATAAAACTTGAAACACAGTGATAGTGATAACTGCTAGTTAATAGCAACATTGTTATAATTAGAATAATTCTTGTGATTTTGCGTTATGTCAATACAATTTTTGTCGCCAGGAAGTTGTACGAACACCATCTATAGCTTTTAGATTATTACTTTATAGGCACCTTTTATACTTTGCTTTGACGTAAAAGCGCATCAAAAAGGCCAGTTTTGGCGAAAAACGAATAATATTTCAAAAACTGTTAAATGTATTTGCGGAAAATATGTGAACAAATCAAGAATAATTTTATTAAAAAAGGAATGATGATCAAAATGATATATACATAAAAAATATCAAATTACAGATCTTGATGCATGATTTAATTCTTATTTTTGGAGAGTTAAGTTAACATTTGCTCCGAATAGACTTGTGACCAATCAAATTTGTTATTATTGGCGGCAATTTTAATTTTATTACATTAGCTATGTTCCAAGCCAATTATATACTGTGAAATCAGTCAGAAAACAGTTTCGGATTTCTTTGAGCCAATCGAATCGCGTCTGATTAGTTTATGACTCCTCCGCGAACACAGCTATTAATATAGTATTTCAATCTATAAAAATTGGCCCATTTGCTTTTCGATTCTTCCTCTATCTCTTTCAAATCTGAACATTACTATATTTTTTTTTAAAATGGATTTAACTTTCTGGACGAACTGGCTCAAAAAGAAGGCCAGATTACACGCGTGATTACGGCAAGGAAGGGGAATCACGTCATAGTATACTGATATCCGGATGTAAAGGCCTTTTGGCAGGTTAGATCTTCAAAAAAGCCGACATCTCTTGTCTATTTCTTATTTAAGACATAATGTCTGCCTCCAAGACAGATTTTAAGGTGCTGATCATTTGATGACAGTTATTTAAAAGAGAACCAATAAACGAGAAGGTTTGTGAGAAGTGATAAAACCTATTTTTTTAGGTGAGTTGAACAATTGTCGGTGCATGGCTACATAGTAGCCACTCTATTACTTGCTTAATTATATCAAGCAATGTGCTCACATTAAATAAGTTTTTTGTGGCACGGTGCAACTTTACTTTGTGCCCAGCGAAGTATAAGAAAATTAAAATACGTTTTCCAGTAGAAACTACTTGTCTTCCAGCTAAAAATGATTATAAAATAAGTGTTTTTAATATAAACTTGCAAATTGCAATGACAATGGGCAAAATTGTTCACTCCAAAATGCTTAGATTACAGGAAATAAAAGTTGGCAGGGAATAAAGTAATATAGCGTATAATTAATAGCAAACACTATACACATATCATATGCACGTATGGTAACTATTCATAGATAAATAAATATTGACACAAAACCACTGCATGCTGATTACAACTGATATTCTTGTGAACTAATAATTCTAATAATATTGTATATTCGATAACATGCATATTTATCTAAGGATGTTCCTCAAAAACTAACTAAATAGATATGTACATGGCACGTGTCTGTGGTGACACGAAAATACGTTTTATGTTAGAGCGATGCACTTTTTAGGGAATCATATTTAAGAAATCAGGAAATTGCAGTTAATTTAATATACTACAATGTTAAAGTGACGTTTTACCAAATCTAATCCTCTTCATTCTTCTAAACACGTGCTCTAATCTAAAACATTATTATATAGCTAAATTTTCTATCCATGTAGTAGCAAATAAGTTATAGCATATATTGTATTAGTACCGCAAATGTCGTAAAGATGGCAGTTCTCTTATTCCATTACAATAATAATGTATATTCCGCATAAATGTGTGCATGCCTGACATATACACCAAATATTTATCTGTTATCATCAGAACGGTAATTTGCTTAGTACCACGGTGAATCTGCAAATTAATACTAACGCGCAGGGTGCCATTAAAGACCTATTGAAGCGGCCCAAGCGGACAAGTTGACTCCGTGTGAAAGGGTTCATATCAGTATGCTCCTTGACAACCGTCCGTTCAACTAGTGGAATCAACTAATCGCCTATGTTGTATACGAATATTAAAGAAATAAAATTACATACTGTTAAGAATTTTCGCAGAATAAGTGTAAATTTACGAAAGGCAAAACAAAAACAGAGATTTACATAAATTATATATATGTATATATGTTTATAAAAATATTTTTCATGCTATTATTTAGGTTTCCACAATATAGATATATATTGCCTCCTTCAGAAACTAAAACAATAAATATTTTTCTCAGTGAATATTTGCATAAATGTAGCGCCACTATTACAATAGATTAGTGGAATTCTAACTTGCGCAAGCAAAGTTCGTCATGATCCCCAACTGAACTATTATTGCGAATGAGTATTTGTCCAGTAAACAACTATTGTATTATAATTCGTTCTTGCTTAATTCTCGACATTTAATATACTGTATATTATGGAAAACTTTAGCATGATACAAAATAACAGCTTTTATTTCCATCACTATCTACATATATTTATGAATAATTCAAAATTAATATGAATTGTCATTGTTGTTGATGAATAATAACTCATAATTTCTAACATCTAGGGAACAATAACCAAATACTGATTATAAGAAAGTTACTAGGAAAGGGGAAAATGGCAATTTTTTGATTTAAAAAAATATATGTGTATTGGAAGAAAAATATAACGAACATGCTTTGTAATTTCCAAATTTGCCAAAATTAAAGAGACTATATTTCTGAAAGACTGAGCAATTCATCGAGGAAATGGTTTTAACACTAATATGAAAAAAATGATGTCATCAGTGCAAATATACATTAAAGGCTACAATTAGACGTTAGTTGGTTTTAGATAATCAAAATTATTTATATAGTAAGACATGAAGTATATCGTTTAAAAAGCACCAGGCGTTGATCATGTTGTTAAAGAAATAAAACACAATATGACGAATAAATATCTATAAGGAACGCAAACTATGATATATAAAACGGTAAATCTGGTCTGTATGATTGTTTTCAATCTCTAGATTGTAGATTAATACATGTTAGTGGATGAGATGGCGCAGCAAGCAGACGAAACATTCGACACTAAACTCTTTTATGCTAATGTTAAGCAGGAATACAACTGTTTCAATCTATTTGACACTGCATCATACAAATTTTGAATAATGATATCTGTAATAAGATAAGATATGGAAAAAATAGAACAGGTAGCTAATTCTTGAGTTTTGTTTTGGGCTATTTCCATCGTTTGTAGGGTTTTGATGATCCAATGTTTCGGCAGTTTGTCTACGGCCGTCATCAGGGTAGATCTGAAGAGGGCTGTGTCTTGCCAAACTCATTATTTGCAATTAATTTTACAAATATGTGCGAGAACCAATTTTAACATATTTGTCAAATTAGTTGGCAAGACTACAGGCTATCCTGATAACGACAGTAGACGAACTGGCAAATCCTATAAACGATGGAAATAGCCCAAACAACAACTCAAGTATTTATCCATCGTCAGCAATCTCTCGTCATGAGGTAGATAATTGCTATCCACTACAATCCTATTACCACACACTTAGAAAAGTTACTGTGTTGAATTAACAAAATGCTCGTTGTTGAATTTTTTTTTGTTATTATGACCAAAATTTAAATTAAACCAAAGCAATTTCTCGAGTTCTATAAAGAAAGAATTTAGCTTAAATTTGTTTTGTTAAATTACAGTTTGAACTTGTTCCAATTAACAATAAAAATAGTTCCTTTAATATTACTAGAAAGTTAACACGTTTTTTTTTTTCCATTCAACTAAAAATGCGGTTAGATATACAATTCTGAAGCATTAAATCAAATTACGTTTTGGATTGTAGAAAACGAAGAATATCAGTATATCATTTCGTTTCTCCCCACATAGCACAGCAAATACGTTAAATACTTACATGTATTACAGAGATTGTCCTATAGATGGCGTTTCTGCTATTTTACTCCAGTAACAGAACATATTTAGCACAACTAGGACGATAAGTATATTTATAACATATTAATCTAATATATGTACCAGATATACGTTTAATGAGGGCTGTGATTGTTGAAAGAGCGACTTCTTAACCGCATTACTTACAGCGGGGTGAGTGATCCTCGCCATCAACCCCCAATACGCGAACAAACACTTACCCTGTTACAGTATCGACCGCATGTCCTCCTGAAATAAGTACGTTGTTTAAAACAAGATTAAAGATTGTGTTTGTTCAATTAAATATTTATTTAAATGGAATATTCGAAATTTGATAAATTCGACAACACAATATATATTTGAACTAACTAAGAGGATTTGGTAATTTTAAATTGTTGGTTATCATACCTAATTTATTTCACAATTATTTTCACGTGATACTTTCAAAGGTTGGGTTTGATTCTTGCTAGATTAGTACTGTAACAATATAAATTTGTTGTCTAAAACTACAACGAATAACTAACATTTTTTTTTTTCGTTCCTGGCAACCAACATAATGTGTTCGCTATATACTGAACTAAAACGCAATTGTTAAGTAAACTACCATTTTGGTTAGCTCAATGCAGGTACTTTTCTGAATGTAGTAAGGTAAATTTGGGATGATTTGATTTTGTGCATAAAGATACATTTCTAGCATCTATAAGTGCGACTTTTACAGATTCTGCAATTTAGAAAATAATATCTTATTATTACTAATAAGAAATGAGAAACGAATAATTGAATTATCTGACTGCAAATTTTTCAAAATGGAGTTCGATTTGGATTTTGAAGATTAAAAAATTACTGTTCACTTCAAACCAAAATGTAAATGCATTACTTTTAACTACTCATTTAATTTTGATTTTTATTTGAAGTGATTGTATTTCACTACAATTTTTTATGCGGAAACGTAACGAATTTCTGATTAGCGGTTGTCTAGAAACAAATATGACTGATTCCTTATCAAATATTCACCCAGACAGTGGAGTGCATTAACTCAACAGTGTGTGGAAATAAATAGCCGTGCACTTTAAGTCCCTTTATCTAACGCATTTGATTCTTTTATTTGATTTTTTCGTATTGCAATTTATTTGGACTGTATGTCATATCCTGTTGATTAGATATACTTTTGAGTCAGAATTTCCTCAGTCGTATATTATATGCGTGTTTTTTTTTACACACGTCCATGAGGTCCTATTCACTATTCACATATCTGGCCAAACGTTCAGTTCTTACCGGATATATATTGGTATAAGGTGATTAACACATTATCGAGTATACAGGAGTTGCATATATGTATATACCTAACCAGCCTCAATTTAGATAAATTAATCCACTCACATACAACAGATTAACGCCAACGACGAAATTGATTAGGATCAAAATGGATGAGGAAAATCCTTTATTTAAAGCTTTATTACGTTGTGACTTGTAGAAAGGGTAGACAAAATTGAATCATATCTATAAATATAATATATAACATATATGAATTTAGAAATATTATTTGAATTTACAACATATATATTAAACAATTAAAAAATAAATAAATATGAAACAAGAAATAGCTTTTTGTAATACGATTCAACAATAGTTATTGGACTTGCTATATTACTATTATTTTTTAGATTAATTATAATGTTAGTAAATTCGGCATTTTTAAATTTTTATTATCGATATTTACATGACACGATGAAGCTACTTAATTTTTTTTTAGACGATAAGGTACAGTAATGTTTAGGGATGTAGATGTAGGTTCTGGAAAGCTCTGTATGAAAACAGGGTGTTCTCAACGGTTCCTCAATTGGACGTCTTTCATTCTCACTATATATTCGCAAAATTCCTGATCAAATTCAACATTATACACTGAGAATGTATGCTGATGATACTCAGATATTCTATTCACTTCCCCTGCTGATTTTACAGAGACAATTTAAAGGATTCAGCAAGATTTGGATATCGTACCAATTATAATATTGAATACCACCTCCATTTAAACAGTTTTGATAAGTGTTCTGTAATGTTGTTTGGGCAAGGTGAAGATATTTCGCAACCCAATCATAATTCACAGATTAAAATTACATAATGACTTCGTTATTAAGATTGGTCTAGATTTCTAAAAGTTTAGGATTGCACATGGATAAATCTTTCAGATTTAAGTAGCAACTTTCGGTCTATGTATATCCAATGGGCTTACGCTAATACAAAAAGTTTTTTTTTTCAGATCGTTCATTGCGATTAATATACAAGGTGTTTCATTAAAAAAAATATTTAAAGGATTTCTTTTCATACACACAAAAAATAATTACTCAATTTGAATATAATTCCATCACATTGAATAAAACATAACTTCCTATAGATAAGCAAGAAGATGATGTATTTATATTGAGAATAAAATTTGTTCAGTTTCCAAACCCGTGAATTTGTTAGACGAAACAATTTTTTAGTTCAAATGTAATCAATATACTAAAATCATTATGAACATATAATATTTTCAGCACAAAAATAATTATTTTAGATTTGAGTAAATAGATTTTCTCAACTGGAAACTATCATATTTATTCCTTAATAATTTATGTACATTTCATAGAAGCATATAAAAGTATTATTTGAAGTATTGCCATTATTTGCTTCCAAAATATAAGTATATTGAACTGATAATACTTACCTGCTTAATCTAAGTATTTCTACTATCCAAGGATAATAATTATCTACTCATTTTGTGTCTGTAACAGCAAAAAAGCTCGGTAGGGGGAAATTAATAAATAAAGAAATACCATGAAATTAAATAAATTTACTGTCATCCTTTATAGTTTTACAACGGAGAAGGTAGCGCATCGGGGTACTCCAGGAGTGCGCACGGGATATTGATGCGTGGAAGTATGGATGTTATGTGTATCCGTCGTTGCGACCGGTGTTCTCGGGATACTTCCCACTCATTGCCTGGGCCTGGTATCTAGTTGATGTTGGTTACTGATATAATTTCAATCAGTATAATAATTTGCTGGTATTACCTGCTGAAAACTAATAACTAGTAAATACTTACATATGTTTGTTAATGTACACACTTACCATGTTCATATATTATCTACACAATGGCGCTGACTCTAAGTATTATTTCAAAGTTTTTTAAACCAGTAATTCTTTAATATTAGATATCACGTACGTACCTACTTACCTTCGAATATTTTAGTGGTAGCATCTGTCCATCAGCCCCATTCCACCCCATTCTCTAAGTAGCTGTGAAACGGCTGGGGTATCCATTTAGATTTACTTACACTCACAACCAACAACACTGTTCGCTGGTCAATCAAAAAGTGACATCATGTAAAGCGTATGTATATGCAAAACCCTCTAAACCCCCCTAAAAAGGGGGAACCAATGACAGATAAGTTTTAGTGCAATAAATGATAGGGAAAAATTCGTTTGAAATGTTTCAATATTATGGTAATTTCAATTTGATATTTCATATTTTCCATACAAAACATTTAATAATTTTATATAGTAATTCATTATACCAAACGTATAAGGGACTTTATTTTGATTCTATAAACTTTTTCACTATAATTGGATAGATTTATTCCTTACAACAATAACAATGTTCATTTGGAGAATATATATTTCAATGCAAATATTTATACTATTTGTTCTACACAATATACTCTTGTGTTTTCAGAGAATTCACTCTTATGTTCTAACCAACAAGATTTAGTTCATTTAAATATATGTTAAGTTTCGATTTCCGAATAAATAAAGATATTCAGATTGATAATAGATTCTTTTGTGTGTAGATCACGTGCAATCGCCAATTATTTTTTATTGGCTGAGAATCTTTAGTTCTTTATTGGGCGAAACAGTTGTGACGTACTAAATTTTTTCAAAAATATACGTCTTCAAACTTCTTTTCCTTTAAAAATACCAATCTCATAAACAAAAAAACCTGTAAATTCGTAGTAATTTAAAACTTTTCTTTCGAATAAAAAAAGAAAAAGAAAAAATGGTTCCCGACTCTATTAAATAATCTCAAATTGTAGACATTAACCGAAGCATATCAGACAAAAACAGGAAGTTAGGGTTTTCATTCATATACATGTATGAAGCTTCCAATTTCTTCTGGGAGTCCCCACGCTATTAACATATCCTTTACAAAATTAGTCATTCTAATCATGTACTTCTGTATCTATGTATTTTCAGAGATATGATAAAAAAAGTATCAAAACATATTCCAAACAACCCTCAAGATAAAAAAAATTATTGAAACAAGATATTATTTCTAATTGGTTATTTTTAAGCCAATGAAATCTCCGCAATAGTAAATCACCTACAGTGGTAAATTACCCAAGGGTTAAATCCAAAACAATCAACCTGGATGCTTTACACACTGCAATTTTTTGATATAAAACTAAGTAGCTACTACTTTGCCTGCAACTGTACTAACTTAAAAGAGTCTACGTATAGAAACAGCTTTCTATACGCAGATATTAAAACATTTTTAATGGCCGACAATTTTTCCATAGAAAAAATTATCTCACTTTTGATGATGATTAAATAAAAAACAAACAGTAAAATATTTATCTACTTATAGGCGACATGACCAAACATTTTCGTTTTATGTACACATATATTTAACGTTCGCCTTATCAAAATCGCACTAAATCACGGCGAAATTTGGCCATGAATTTTGCAGATTTGCAAAACTAGCATACACATAAGAGTATAAAAGTATTTTATATCAAAACTCAAGACTTTAATCATAATCTTTGCATATCTAAATATACGTGCCGTGAAAAGATATCAGCAACAGAATTTATAATATATATATATGTATACAATATCTCCAATCACCCACCGGAATACCAACTTATTGCTGGAAAACTACTTAACACAGTTCGAAAAGGGAAAATAAACCGCATAAAAGTGATCGCGTATGCTTAGAAACAATATCTAGCAAATGCATATTAATCATAGTAAACTATTGTGTTATTATGATAAAACGTACGTTGTACAATATACATAACGCTATCAGTATGATTCTGGAAAGAAAAAAAATATATAGCTTGGCACTATTTTAATCTGCGTAACTGACCTGATTAGCATGGTGCAAGATTATACATATGAAGAAACAAGTGCATTTATTTATGTTTGTATAGTGGTATTTTTATCGCATCTAACCTAGAATCTGTTTTATGCACAATTATGCACGTAGTAATATTTAATTAATTTTCTGTGGAGATTTGCTTGTATTGGAAATCGTTACCTACGTAGCAAAAAAAAGTACGAAAGATTGTAGCATTCTGAACCTTCAAACAAACAATACTCTGTTTTAAAATAATTATCGTATTGGGGAATTTTTGATATAATAATTCGAAATTTTAATGTATTACATAAAGTAATTCTAAATAGAATAAAGTATTTTATAAACATACCGAAAACCATAATTAAAGTGACCTTTATCCAAGCTTATTAGGCACAGTCATTATTTTACTTTGACCTTTCTTAATTCATATTCACAAAATTTTGACATCTTTTTCTACTTTGCGATTTTTCTCCTAATTTATTTTTACATACATACATATATATAATAATAATAATAATAATAATATACTTTATTGTCCAACGGGTTCTCCAATAACAGGACAAAAATAATAAAAGTGTACACATACATATATATAAACATAACATTCCAGAAAGAAAAGAAAAGCATTATATATGAATTAAATATTAATGGTATTCATTAACTCTATTAAAAAATATATCACTGTAATGCAAATTGGCGGCCCGACACATCATGGATAAAGGTATCCGTGCAACACATTTGTCCTACAAAGAAGAAAAGTTGACGAGGAACGCGAACAGGATCTTGGAATGGCAACAGAAATACAGGACAGAAGGTATGGGCAATCAATCCAACCGTTGACTAATTTCCAAATAAACTTGGCACCAAGAACTTCACGCCGGTGACTCAGAGATACGAAGTTGTGGTCTAACAGCAAAGAGCAGTAATCAATTCCACGTTCAGGATATATACCAGTCGTTTTGAATGAAAGAAATTTTAAAAAGCGACGTTGTAACTTTTCAACCGATAATTGCTGATAAATATACTGCGGAGACCAAACTTGAGACGCATATTCAAGTTTACTAACGACGTAGGTGAAATAAAGTAATTTCAAAACAGATAGGTTATCGAAGTATTTACAAGAACGCATGACAAAACCTAAAGTTTTGGCTGCCGACGCACAGAGCTGAGTGATATGGTAGGAAAAGTTAAAGCGCTTATCAAAATACACTCCCAGATCTTTAATAGTATCCACATTGCTTAAGTTTTCACCACTGATAAAATAAACGGATGGAATTTTGTTGCAATCAGCCCTACGGGTGTATGATACATGAAAGCATTTACTAATGTTTATCTTCAGTTTTGAGGACGAACACCATTCAGTGATACAATCCAAATTATGTTGCAAGTGTGTAACATCACCCCAAGTTTTGATGGTAGAATAAATTTTTAAATCATCTGCATAAGCAAGAACAGAACATGATAGTGAGGACAGCAAATCATTTATATAAAGAATAAATAAAAGTGGACCCAAGTTAGATCCTTGGCGAACACCAGAGACAGGTGAGAAACTACGAGACTCAAAACCGTTATAGTGGACATAACTGTCTCTGCAGTTGAGATAAGACTGCAGCAGACAGAGAAGTGCTGGACTGAATCCGTAAGAAGAAAGTTTGCGCAACAATATGTATGTAAAAATATAGGAGGGTGATGTTACACTGTGATCTAAGAGATCAATTGTGTCCCCTAGTTTTTGCTGTTTTACAGCTGGCCCTCTAATCTTATTCCTTTCAGAAAGTGTAGGATGTCAGAAGGCCGCAGGTTATGTAAGTCTCCCTCTTCGATTTCACATGCTCCCAGGTGCAACGCCCTTGAGTTGCACAGTGCTGTGCAATTTGAGAAAAGATGGATGAGTGTTTCATCCTGTTCCTCACAAAGTCTACATTCAGATTCCTTTGCGAATCTAAGCTTACTCAGATGTCTTTTTAGTTTACAATGGCCTGAAAGTATTCCTGTTAATATGCGAACATTGTTCTTACTTAAGTTACTGCATTCTGTAAACTTCTTCTGGTTATAGGTTCCCAGAAGAATTTTGCCTTGTTTCATTTCCTGGAGATTCTCCCTATAATTAGATTTTCTCTGCTTCATTTCTCTTTTCAGTGTTTCTTCAGTATTGTACTACTTATCCCGCAAAAGGATTCAGGCCCTACAAAAGGTATTTCAGCCTCTTTCTTTTTTTCGAGATTATCCGTTGTGCACCTAAAAAACAAACCGCAAATTGCGTAGAGAATATTCGATGTCGAATGGATAACTCACCTAAAAAATCAATTCCAGAGCTTTCTCAAGAAGTTCAGTTGTCAGTGGGAACTACTACTACTACTACGATACGATTTAGGACTTAAAGCTATTTCCGTATAAAATTCAAGTAGTTCATGAACTCACGCAAGTATATTTTGATACGAGAACTCAGTAGGTACTGACATCATTCTCGATAAATGTTTTTTTTTTTTTCTGATGAGACTTGGTTCCATCTTTCTGATTATGTAAATAAGCAAAATATGAGAATATGGTGGGCAGGAAATCCTCACGAATTCGTAGAAACTTCATAACATCCGCAAAAAATAGGCGTCTGGCTAGCAATTTCAAGGAGATGAATTATTAGACCTATATTTTTTAAACAAACAATAACTGCTGAATGATATCGAAACAAATTATAACAGCCGTTTATCAATGAACTTCAGGATGGCGAACTTACAGAAGAATTTTTTTAATAAAATAAAGCACGGGCATACAAATCTAGTATGTCCTTTTTTGTTAGTTTTTAGACGTGGAAAACATTTTTTCTCATCTTATATGAAGGCATAATCCCTTCCTAGAGTTGCTTTAATAAGCACATTTGAATCTGTTGATGTAGTGGTATCACCCACTGGTGGATGGATTCGTGTTGTGTGTGAGTGGGGATCGAAAATTTTGTTGAGAAATGCAGTGGTTTGGTAAAAAAAATTGATAGATTTATATACAGATTATTAGAATTGGAAGTGCAGTCAAATTCAAAACTCATGTCTCCCTAAAGTATTATTTTATTCTATTTTATACATATAATGTTTCTCTGTGTTTGCTTAAAACGTCGCTCTTGTTCATTAAGCGTTCAAGTGTTGTCTCAGATATGTTTACATTTAAATTAGATGTATTATTCGTTTACAAAAAAAAAAAATAGTGGGACGTGAATTTTGTGTTTTAGTGTACATTAATTAGAGTGTAGGGAAGACTGGGTCTGGTTGTCACCTAGATAGGTTGTTACAGCGACGATGGTGGCTAAACAGAGAACGCTCTATTAACCGTAGGAAAAGCGGGCTGCATGAGGAGGAAAATTAATATAATGACTGACAGTCAGGCTGTCATTAAGGCAGTCTCGAACCCAGTAACTAGGTCAAAACTAGTTAGAGACTGCAAACTATCCCTCAATACACGGGCACGAGACAACACGGTGTCTCTGATTTGGGTGCCGGGACATGAGAATATAAAGGGCAATGTAATAGCCGATGAACTAGCCAAGGAGGGCTCTAAGAGACACTTCATGGGTCCAGCCCGTATCCAGAGCCTCGATCACTAAGGATTCCGCAAGAAGGGAGATCTGGACCTGGTTAGATAAAGAAAGTACAAAGAAATGGATGGTCAACTCCATACCAAAACGCTGATAGGGGATGGGGATGGCAGTTTCTCTGATAACCTACTCAGGCGCAGTAAGAAAGAAGTTAAGACCATTACTGGGTTGGTAACTGGACACTGTCCCCTGAAAAAGCATCTGTACATCACAGGCCGAGTAAGCGAACCGTGGTGTAGAAGATGCGAACTACAGGAGGAAACGAGTTTACATGTAATTTGCACTTTTGAGGAATTTAAGGTACTTAGGCAGAAGTACTTCGGGAGAGATCTATTGGAGCCCTCGAAGGTCCTCAAGTTTCCACTGGGCAAGGTACTGGGCTTTATAGAGAACACCAAGCTGCTTGAGTGGAAATAAGAGAATCAATAGGGATGGTACAATGAGCACCTTGCTCAAGTGCCCGGACATCAACTGCCCACCCTAAATTGAATGAATGAATGAATGAATGAATGAACCGTAGGTAGTGGCAAAAGATTGGCCGATGATGGTGTGATCATTTGCCACTTCCTAAAGTTTTATGGCGTTTTCTGTTTAGTCACTGCTGCCGCTGTAACAATCTACCTCTGTCACAACCAGCCCCAGTCTCTCCTACTCCGTTTATAACGTATTTGGGATTTACCTAAGGGCTGCCGCTTATGGGTTGACTAAGCCAGGACAATCGAAACCCGGATTTTTTTTAAATAAAACCGAAATTTTCTTAGCTGAATACGTAACCATCAGACATTGACATAGGGCATGGAACATGGGTGGACTGAAGTACAAGTGACACATGGCTTAACTCATGATCACTTGTGCATCTCTGGTATGGTGGAGAAGAATACAGTAGCAAACTGCTTTAGCTGAACTGAGCAAGATACAGAGGCTTGTGCGTTTAGGAATAACAGAAGCAATGAGGACTACACCTTTAGACCTCCTTCCTCTCCATTTGGTGATAACAGGTGCGGCAAGAATGGAACATCTCAGGTTGGAAGATCTACCAGATATGCAAGATAGAGACCTTTTTTTTTTAGGTCATAACATTTCGTTTTGTTAGTATTTGTATGCCTCCTTGATGTATTGACCTTTTTTTTTTGATGGTTTGTGCTAAACCGGACCTCCAAAAAAGAAGGCTGAAGAACACCAGCGCAATAGAAATAATCTTCGTATCGTAACAGGTCTTCTAACAGGTGTTCACTGAATGGTCACATACAGAAAATTGGGATCAATACTGGAGAGACCAACTGCAGACTGTGTAATGAGAGGACAGAGAACGCTTACCATAATCTATGTGAATGCGAGCGAGGCTTTGGATGCAAGAAGACAGGCAAAAATGAAGCCAAAGGATTACTCCGATCAATCAGCCAGTGACCTGTATAGATTAGTGCAAGATACTAGGATCCTAGAATGGCTGGTATAATTTAACGAGTAAAAAAGATGGGAGATTAAATACAAAAATCCAAGAGGCAGAAAGTGGCGAAAAAGATTGTTGTTTAATATTGAGGTTGAGTAGGAGTACGGCTGTACAACGTTAAGATCACGGAGATGACAACAACTATTGGGTTTCAACAGCCTGGCGAGACAGAAGGAGAAATAAAAGACTCTATTTCCAGTCGCTAAGCTTTCGCCATTTAATTAAGGCTTCTTCAGAGTGACATCTACAATATCAAGGAAACAGTGGTGCTAATAACAACATCAACTAATATGTACTAATTCTAAAACTTACAGATTAAGTCTGGTAGCTACATTGTTGGAAAAAGTTCAGAAGTTGTAACGTCATAGCGTATAATCAGCATGCCTTCCTCTTTTTCTTATAGATATATAAATGTTAAAGGTAACTAAGTTACGATGTTAAAAGACACTTGTTGTTTAATATGTTCGCTGTACAACCATTCAATAGTGCTGAAATACTTGTACTGCCAACTTGATTGGAGTTGTGCTATACATAATTCTTTTTTTTATCATATCAAGCAAGAATTGCTGAAAGCAGTATACCTACATGTAGATAAATATATACCTAATTCGTAGGTTATTCTGATTATTGACTAATAACAAACATAGAAAGTTTAAGATGAAAGGTTTAGAGGCAGTAATAAAATTTCTGCTAATTTAATTGTCAATTTATGCGAATGATTTTATATGTTTTTTTTTTGGATATATTTGCACGCTTTTAATACATCAATACAAATTAAAAAAAAAAAGTAGCAAGAAAATATGCACAAGATATCCACGCCTGTTTGCTTAAAACACATGCGACTAAGCTGTTACCATACGGAAAATGTCGATAGCTTAAGAGTACATTATGCTCATATGTATCCATACATATGTATGCTGCACGTATGTATATCAAATTCACGTTCAGTTGCCGACCAGCCGTTTAATAAATATTAATGCAACGAATTCCGTGATTAGATAATTTCTATTGTTTGAGGTTTATGTGTACTCAAGAATTTATAAGAGAAACAGATAAACAAATAGAATTTATAATAAATGGAGAGTTAAATAGAAATGGTTTAAAATTTTGAAGGAGAATCAGACATGTTCGCGTAAGGTAAAATTTGAAAATAGCTTTAAAAAAAAGTTCTTCCGCACAATTCGTGCTGTTTGCTGAGTTATGAGAGAAATTACTTTTATACATATGTAAATTATTTGGAATCGATATTATTGTTAGAGATTTTCGTTATAGCAAATCATACGGTGTTTTATTAAGGTTTATGTGGGCTTAGTTAAACAATGCAAATCACGTTAGTCAACCGATAAAAGCAGTTTTTCGGTAGGTGAAATATATTTCAGTGTTTCAATGCTGAATAACTTCACTATAAATCAAGTTATAAGTACGCCATAAGAATACCTCAATTTTGACAATTGGAAAAACGTGTAGTACATTAGATTAAAAAAGAAAGAAAAATATGTGAGTTAGAAGTATTAATCGATGATATAATCGAGCCATTTATTAAATCAGTGGACAAAGATAGTAGTTCAAGTGAAATAGATTGTGATAGTGAATAATTATTTTAAAAGGTAATGGAATGTATTAACATAATAATGTATAACGTGTATTTAACGCCAAATTATTGTTTAATTTATGTATACCCTATATTCAATATAAGTAAATTGTTGTTCCCTTGTAAATAATGATATAAAAATTGTAATATAATGGACATTCAGAGACTTCAGTTAAAAAAGGCGCTATATATAAAATTGAAATCTAATATGATGTGTATTTGACCAATAAATATTATTCTACAGGATGATTCTCAATAAATGCGACAAACTTTAAGAGCTGATTCCTGAGGTTATTGTGATCATAAAAGTTCATATGAGTATATGTTCAAAACGGTTTGGTTTTAAAGTTATTGAATGTTTAATAATAAATTATGAACTATGACCAACACGATATAATATCACAGTTGGTTCTTCAAAAATTATTGTGTTGAGAAGGAATTGTTTATTTTTCATTTCAATATTTGTCAATAGTTGTCAGAATATTCATTCAGTTTATTGCCAGTTTCTGTTTTCTAAAATGAATTACACAAATGCTGAGATGTGTGATATGCATTTCGTTTACGGTCTTGCCTATGGAAATTCGCGTGCTACTAGACGTCTTTACGAAGAACGATACCCAAACCGTATCATCCCGCATCATTCAATATTTGCCCGTCTTCACCAACGTCTTAGTGAAACGGGAAATTTTAAAAAACGGACGACTGATAACGGACACCCATCTACAGTGAGAACTCCACAAGTTGAAGAAATGATACTAAATGAAATTGAGGAACATTCTACTACAAGCATCAGAAAAATTGCATTTGCTTTAAACATTAGTCAGGGCATAGTTTGGAGAATATTGAAAGATCAACAGTTGTATCCATATCACATTCAACGGGTGCAGGTACTTTTGCCGGCAGATTTTCCGCAAAGAGTGGCTTTTTATCAATGGATGCAACACAAAATCGCACAAAATCCTGACTATTTGGCTCAAATATTCTTCACCGACGAGGCTACTTTCTCTAGAAACGCGATTATTAATTTTCATAATAATCACATATGGGCCGAAGAAAATTCGCACGAACTAGTGAATGCCCGTCATCAACATCAATTCTCTGTTAATGTGTGGGCCGGAATTGTTGGAGATTACTTGATATTTACCGATGCAGTTAAATGGCGAGGTATACCGCAATTTTCTTCAAGAAGAGCTACCCCTATTGCTGGAAAAAGTTTCGTTGCAATTAAGATTACAAATGTATTTTATGCAATTGTGCTCCAGCTCATTTTAGTTTAGTTGCTCGCCAGTTTTTGGACAATACGTATCCAGATCGGTGGATAGGACGGGGAGGTCCACAACCGTAGCCTCCTCGGTCTCCAGACTTAAATTCTTTGGACTTTTTTTTTCTGGGGTCACCTTAAATCATTAGTTTATACGACTCCCATTGAAAATGTCGATGATCTGAGAAATCGTATTATCGCAGCTTTTCAAACAATTCCAAATACCCCTGGTATTTTAGAACGGACTCGCCAGTCAATACGACGGAGGATAGAAGCTTGTATTGCAGTTGGGGGCGGTCATTTTCAACAGTTAGTATAAGTTAATTTTGTTTTACTAATTATTTTGTTAATTTATAATAAAAACATGAATTATGTTAACTTACTATTAAACATTGTACAACTTTAGAACTAAGCGATTTTGGACAAAATAACCCCAGGAATCAGCGCTTAAAGTTTGTCGCATATATTGAGAATCACCCTGTATATTTAATTAATTAATAAATTAATTATTTTTTTGTAACGATGTATGTAATTAATTAAGTAACTACAACTCATATAAAATCCTACTTAGTTTTAAAACTGCCACCAAAAAGTAGCTTTGAAAAATTCCATTGTGTAAACGCTTCTTTTCATTTTACTCTTCCGAATTAAAAAAATAGAGTATAGAAACTTATATTTTTTCCCCTATTCGCGCAAGCTTACCATCGTTCGGATATTTTTTCTTATAGCCTATGTTTATTTTTTCATGCTAATAAAAAGAGCTAAATAAGAAACTTTAGTATGTATCGTTATTAGTAATTTATAGTTGCCCAAAAGCAGCTGGGATCGCCACCATAATATCGATTGGTATTGAAGTATCGTTCACGTCTTTAATCCAAAGTGATAAATGTATACTATCATGACGCCTGAACTGTCTCGTCCGGCTGTCTCATCTCTTATAAAGCGAATTTAAACGCTCATATGGCTTGCTGTAACAATGTAACAATGAAAAACAATATAGTTCAGCTATTTAATACAAAAAAATAATTATTTCGGAATAACAAATAACCAACCCAATATCTATGGATTGTTTATACACTAATATACTTCCAATTTTGACTGGAAAGGGTTTATTTCCCCAAGCAAAATTTGAAAGATTATTGGATGAACTATCATTGCAGATTGAGTCAATAACATTCGTGCAACTAACTCTGTATAATTGATTTAAGCATTCGAGTGGTTTAAGTATCTATATCATTAAATGTTAAAATTTGTTAAGGAAGCCAATTATTGGTTGAATCATCAAATCTTTGTGCAAAGGAAAAGACAAAACCCACATGATGCAAACAGTACATTTACCATGCGGTATCTCACCTGTTCGGATAGACAACTTACATCTAATAACAGAGTTGTCAACTTCAGGAAAACAATTGAATTTAGCATTAAACGTGTTGTCATTGCCGCCGTAACCACTTATGAATTGTAAATTTCTCTACGGTCGCGGAACTGGGTATTGGTGTAGACGGAATGGTGAATAAAATACGAGAACTTACACCTCCTTTGGCTTCACTAATTAACATTGAATAATTGACGATTTCAGCGGACGTATACCCAGACGGATGTGCGAATATAGACTTGTTTTCCATTAGTTTATGTTTTGATTATAGTTAGTATTGGAACATACATTTCCTTACCTTTGGAACCAGTATGCACGATTGAATAACGTATACAGATTTTAAAATAAATATTTTTTTTCCATTGTAGACAAAAGTGTGGCAAGCATTGATATAAAACAATATTTGTGACATATATTATTCCCAACTGTATGACTTACAATGCTGCAAGGGAAGAATTTAACACAAAATAAGGGAGATATTGTATAGATATTATAATATATAGTCTCCGCCACAATATTAAGGCCATCTACGATTTTAGTAGTATAATAAAACAAATCAATAATTGTTATTGTACACATAAATTGTACATAATGTGTTGAAAAGACTTAAACAAGTGTTTTATTAACATTATTACCAGCGCTTGCCTTCAATAGTACATTTGATCTTGTCGATATATCATCCATATAAGCTTTGAATTTTGAAATTACTTTTATTAATTGCCCTTTATTAGTGTTCTGTTTGAATAGATATGTGCTTTAAAACACTCCTTATAATATACTTATATTGTGTTCAAATCTCTAACCATGACAATACCGGCACCTCCACCATTTTGCATTGATTGATATTGCTGTTTGATAAGGTGCCACGGTTGTGCATAAAATTGTAAGAGCCTTCATTTGGATCTAGCTCTTTTATATTTGGCTACAAAATACCATTCATCAATACGCATTTTGATTAATGTTAGTTCCTTATGCTTTCGTAAAAGTACAGATATTCGGGGCCTACTGATGATACATACAACCAAAGCGTGATTAAGGTAGGATGTTTTAGTCACGTCACCACACTTTTGTGTTCAAATCTCTAACTATGACAATACCGGCACCTCCACCATTTTACATTGATTGATATTGCTGTTTGATAAGGTGCACGGTTGTGCATAAAATTGTAAGAGCCTTCATTTGGATCTAGCTCTTTTATATTTGGCTACAAAAGACCATTCATCAATACGCATTTTGATTAATGTTAGTTCCTTGTGCTTTCGTAAAAGTACAGATATTCGGGGCCTACTGATGATGCCTACAACCAAAGCGTGATTAAAGTAGGATGTTTTAGTCACGTCACCACACTTTTGTCTTTAAACCGTTAGAATGCGCATCTTTTGACTAACTTTTTTGTTTTATCGCCAAATACAACCGAAGCAATTGGGAAAAAGTGCTCAATTTCAACGCGTAAATTATTTTTGTGAATTAAACGTAGAATTTTTTTCTAATCATTAACCGTATAATTTTTCTGTCACAGGAATTGAATTGACTTTAGTTTCTTAACGCAACGTCTGAACTTTAACGCGGCTACATACAGACATATTCGATTACATTTATGTTATAGAAATTATAAAAAAAAAAAGTAACATGAAAAAAAATCTTAAATGTCTTTTGAATCTTTCTCCGTTAGCTGAGATTCAAATATAGAATAAATGGATCTAATACGATTCTATCACAATACGTTATATACTGAAAATAAAATGTTATGTACTGTAACCCTGTACTCCTGGATAAATTGTAACACTGTTCCTACTATCCACAAATCTTCCGTATAGCCACAGCACGTTACTTATTTTAAGTTATGTTCCTTAATTTAAAGAAACCACGTGCCCAAAACTTGTGTGTATACAATTAGGCTATTATAATTTAAGAGATCAGCGAATTTATTGGTTTGTAATTGCACAAAATCTAATTCTGAACGTAAACAAATATCACTATTACTCAATCAAATATGACATCCTGAGCACAATTAATAAATCAACATATTATTATGCGTATTTGAATGTAGCACTATTTCTATGTAATACTGTGCCCAGGATCAACCATTGAACTATGAAGCCATTTTGTTGTACCCGGAAGAAAATATCGATGAAGTCGTAACTTTAGAAACATATAAAGTAACTAGATGAAACTGGTGTAGTTTAATACCATGTAATAATTGCTAGATCTCTGCAAGTTTTTTTTTTTCCTTTCCAAAAAGTTAATATTACTTAATTAATATACTTTCGTTCTACGCTGTATACAGGCTGATTCAAATTAAGTGCGCACCATTGCTATCTCTGTTATTATTGATTCTAGAAAGTAGGTTAAATTAGCAAAGTATTAGGGTTTTTAACGCTGATTTATAAGCAATATACGAAAAAAACATTTGAATGACGCATTTCCAAGAAATTTTGACATTTATATTTTTTTTAAATTGAACAGCCTGTAGATTGTTTAACAAAATGAAAGATATTTTAATTTATGATGCAAAAGTAACAATACAAGATTGTCTTAAAACGAATAACAAAGAAGTTATAATGGTTTTTATATTGTAAAATGTAGAGTAGTATAAAGAATCAACTTTTAACAAAAAACAGATACATGTCTTTGTGGTTGATGTTTATTTTAACATATTATCTCTTAAAATAATGTCGTTGAAATTGAAAAGGAAAAAGCAGTGACATAATTTATAAATACTGCCCAAAGGTATCACCTTCATTCTCAATACATTTTCATGCCAGCTTAAGGACACTCTGGATAGCTCTTAAGATTGTCCTTCCATCCAATTGACGGAAAACCTCCCTAACCTTATTTGGAAATTCGTTCACTTTGTTGTACCAGTTTCTATATATCTGATCTTTTAAATATGTTGGCCATCAAATTGGCCCATTTGTGTCAATTCACTTATCGGCAAAGATGATGTCCAGATAGTTCTGAACTATGCGGCAGTTGTGTGCCAGAGCACCGTCCTGCTGAAAGTACAAATTTTGGCGACCATTGTAGAACGCTGAACCAACGACTGTCGAACCTATTAATCCACACAAGACATTAAAACTAAATCGAACTTGTGGCGCATTATTCATAAATATTCTTGCTACCAGTGGTGTTCATTCTTCTTATTAATCATTCCTCTAGTGGAGAAATTTATTTAATCACGCTATAAAATATATTGTGCTCCATTCAAATTTTCATCACAAAAATTAATAAACCATTCGCAGAAAGCCAACCTCCTGTTCGAATCTCCTGGTTGTAATGTTTGTGAAGTATCTTTTGAACAACAATTTTATTGTATATAAAAACCATTAGTATAATACACTGAATAAAAACGTAACGATATCTGATATAAATCGTGGTTGTTCTACTACATACCACGTCATGATCTGCAATTGTCCGCAAAATGTGTAGCTTTGTCACAGTAATGGCATATTTCACGCCTATTATTTTGCACACTAGTGTATAACAGCCGAACAGCCTGTGTGTGTGAGTTTACATTTTGCATTGAATATCGCCAGACGATATGTCTTTTTTAGTGGTTCTTTTCTCTTTTTTTTTTCTATAACCATGCTTTGTGGCGTTGCTCTTTCGTTTGTCGCATTGCGCTTTTGTTCTTATTGTTTTCGATTGTTGTTGTTTGTCCTTCGCATGCGATCTGGGAGAGCGGATGGAGCCAAGAGAAACCGAATAATGTAGGTAGTGTACTACATACATACGTACATATGTACATACACGTCTCGTTTATGCGATGACGTCGCTGACTGCCGTAATGGTAAACGCCGGAACGCTTTATGTCTGGCGAAAGCGGCGTGAAAACGGATACGACGAGGAAAGGAATCCTCGCGATGGATATCTTAAAACTTCATTTCAAGATTGCGGTATTTGAGAAGTAATTTTGTGAAGATGAATAAATACGAGTTATTTAACAAATTTTAAAATCAAATTTTGCCTTATTTGATATGTTCATCCAAATTTTAAAGCTTTTCTCTGATATATACAGGGTCGCTAAAAAGTATGGATACAGTTAAATATTTTCAGAATGGTTTAGCAGAGCTCGTTGAAATTTGGCATACAGTTAGAAGTGTTTAAACTCTATCATCTGAGATTTCTTTCAATTTTCTACCATCATTTATTTTTAAAATACAAGGCTAACTTGATTGTTTTTAAATGGCACGGGTGGTCAAATTTGATATTTTTAAATATATTAATAAATTAATTAAAAATTAAATATATTTTTTTTCTGAATTCAGTAATGTAACACATGCCCACCTTTATTTTTATTAAAAGGCGAAAAAAAAATTAAATTCAAAAATTTAATTCTGGAAAAATAAAACTAAGTTAGCTTTGAAAATGCTGTTATTGACGATGTGTCACTTGCATATTCGCCAAAAATTAAACTTGTGTGCAATAATTTGTTTAACAATGGTATATTTAAGCGAAACTGAGAGTATAGAAATTCTCATGATGGTTGATTATGGCGACAGAAAACGAAGTTGTGCTCGAGTAGTGACCCTTTTTAATGAAATTCATCCAAACCGGGAACCGATCTCGAGGACGACAGTTTCAAAAACCTTACAAAGATTCCAAGAAACTGATAGCGTTAAAGACCGTGCAAGACCTGGGCGACCTCGAATTATTACCAACGAAGAAAATTCTTTGAATGTTATGTTGGATGTGGTAGAAAATCCAAAAAATTCAGTACAACAGTTAATAATAATAATAATAATCTTTATTGCCCAACAGAATTAACCACTAATAGGACAATATAAAACAGAGAGTGCGTAAAACTAATTATTAAAGATTAACAAACTAAGCAAAATACATACGATTTGTAGTGTGAAATAATAACAAAATTACAAAAATTAGGAAAAAGGTAGATATTGAAATTTAATGGGACTAAGAGGGACGGCGGAAGGGATCGGTATACACATTATTTGCATTCCTGGCCATGTGAGTCAATGGAGCCTTCATTAGAACATTTGGTCTGGCTGTTGGTGTGAAGAAAGTGTCCGTTGAACGAGTATCATGCGTAGGAACTATGAATTTGACTTCGGCTAAAATATTGGGTGCATCTATATTATTATTTATTAGTTTCAGCATGAATCTAGCGCTGGCTGACTCGCGTCGAGCAGAAAGACTTTGAAAATCATGCTTCTCAAGCAGTTCTTGATATTCTGTACCTCGAACAGGATATATACCCGTTTTTTTAAATGATCAATATTTTAGAAAACGTCTTTGTACTTTTTCTACTTGCAAAATTTGATAGGTGTAGTACGGGTACCATATAATCGAGGAATATTCGAGCTTTGTACGAACTAATAAATAAAAAAGCTTCTTCAGTGTTACCAAGTTGTTAAAGTTTTTGCAAATTCTAATAATGAAACTCAGTGAACGTGACGCAGATGTACAAACGTGTAAAATATGATCAGCAAACTGAAGTCGTTGGTCGAATATAACCCCTAGATCTTTTACCTGCGTAAGTCTTGGTATAGAGAACTGCTCAATAGAGTAATCAAAAATCAGCGGTTTCTTGGTCGTCGTATAAGTTACTACCGCACACTTATGAGTGCTGATCTTGATCTTGTTTTTCTGACACCAGTTATTAGTAACACATAGATCTCGCTGTAGATCTTCACAGTCAGAGATTGAAGAGACTTTGCCAAAGATTTTTAAGTCATCCGCATAAGCAAGAACGCGGCCTTCAAGTGCTAACAGCAGGTCGTTAATATAAATATTAAACAGTAGTGGGCCAAGGTTTGACCCTTGAGGGACGCCCGAAGTTGCAGTGTAGATATCGGACTGGTAACCGTTGTAACAGATGTAGCATGACCTGTTATCAAGGTAAGATGCTATTAAATCAGTTGTATTCGACATAAATCCCATTGAGCTGAACTTGGATATTAGAATCGAGTGATCTAGGGTGTCGAATGCTTTGGTGAAGTCGGTATAAATAACGTCTACTTGACCTCGAGCATCTGAACTGGTGCTAATGAATTGTGTAATTTCTGCCAAATTTGTCACAGTCGATCTACCAGTCATAAAGCCATGCTGTTGTGTTGATATCAGATGCTGAACACGATTGTAGATCTTATTGTAGAGCAAGTGTTCGAATACCTTAGAGCAACTGCACAAAATTGCAATCGGCCGATAGTTGGAGATATCGCATTTAGCACCTTTTTTAAATATTGGTATTATCTTACTGATCTTCCAGCAATCAGGGAACTTCGACATGCGAATTGCTAAATTAAATATAGTATGTAGCGGATGGCAAAGTATTGTCGCACAATCCTTGATTAAGAAATTTGGAAGTTCATCATTACCAGATGTAAAATCAGCTTTAAGGCGCTTAATAGATGTCAGCACATCGGAAATCGAGAACAAGTCTATACTCAGTGCATCAGCGGCTAAAGATGTGGATGTAGAAGATGGTATACATGGTTGATAAACATCAGCGAAAGATTCAGCAAAGGCCTCGACTATAGCTTTAGCATCCGTTAACTTAGCGTCTCCAAAGCGCAGGCAACCAGGGATTCTAGAATTTCCAGATTTTTGCCCGACATATTTCCAGAACACCTTGGGGGGTCGTCAGCAATCTTATTTTGTATGCTAGCTGTGTACGCTTCGTGAGTAGAGGATTCATACAAAAAATAATGAATCGCGAAAAATATCATCCTTATAAAATTCACTTGCTACAAGAATTAAGTGACGACGATTTTGATCGCAGAACCGAATTTTTCGAAACTATGATGCACAGAATACATCAGGATGGTAACTTTCTTAATCGAGTCCTCTTCTCCGATGAGTCAACTTTTTGTCTAAATGGATATGTTAACCGCCATAACTGTCGATATTGGTCTGACAGAAATCCGCATTGGATGGAGCAGGTTCATACGCAGCATCGACAGAAAATTAATGTTTGGTGTGGCATTATTGGTCGGAATATCGTAGGTCCTTTTTTCATTAACGGCAATTTAACGTCTGAAAGATATTTGCAACTTTTACAACAACATATTGTTCCACGACTTAGGGAAATATTTCCAAACCACGGCAATCGAAATTGTATACCAACAGAAACCATATGGTTTCAACAAGACGGAGCACCGCCGCATTTTGGTCGTCAAGTGCGCGAATATTTGGATGAAACATTTCCCGGTGGATGGATAGGGCGAAGGGGGGCTATTGAATGGCCAGCTAGGTCTCCTGATCTGTCTCCACTTGATTTTTTCCTGTGGGGTCATGTAAAAAATCGAGTGTATGTCAACAGACCATTACAAATCGAAGACCTACAAGAACGTATAAGAAACGAAATTGTCAGTATTTCTCCAAATATTTTGATTGATTCTTTGCAAAATTTTGCTCAACGTGTTCATTATTGCCAGGAAGTAAATGGAAATCATTTCGAACATCTTTTGTAACATAAAAATTATGTAATTTCTTGTTTGAGCTTCCTTCTATTAAAATCTGTTCTGTTTCAGTTAAATGTGTTATTTTTACAATTATTATTAACTGTTATTATTTATTTTTTGGTCAAACTTCACACAGCAAAGAAGTAACTATAGATAAAGACAACATTTCCAAGGCCACAAAATTTTTCATTTTTGAAAAATACTACAACTTCCCTACTTCCCTACTCGACATATTCCATAAGTCGAATATTTTTGTCGAAAAATGAAGTTTTATATACACTGAGAGAAATATCCTTTTCATTTAAAAGGAATTGCACTAAACTAGAAGTTTTTGCGTTTTCTATATGGCCGACATGATTTGGTGTTTCCTTGAAAAGGAATATAATTTTAAATTCACACATTTCTTCGTAAATAATATATTTTTCGTTGAAACAGTTTATTCTTTTAAGTGAAAGATATTGATAGTTGCTTCAAGTCCCCTTTATTTTGAACTTGAAAACCATGCAGATTGGCAGAAAATCGTAAGCATTTTGATTCAAGAGGTTTTTCCTGTTCTTATAACATTTATTCATTTTAGATTTAACTGTAAACACAACAAAATGCCGTGATCATTTTTAATCGAAATGAAAATGAATTATCTCTAAAAACCCATGCAATAAGGAGGGATTTGCCGTTAGAATGTTGTAAATCCTAGTTAATATTGGGGAGTTGGTCACAGTGACCATCATCCTAAAGCACTCTAGTGTGCCGTTAAAGAAAATCGTCCTTTCAATGGCGATGACTCCTATCAGATGTTGATCTGGTAAATATACCAAATTAGTATGTTACGATCGTAGTTTCCAGCCTATTTTGTGCGAAATATTATCTATTACTTGAATGAAATAGGAGATGCGCCATCTATGCGACAATTTCTCTACTACACATAAGTATATTTGCTCATCTACTGTACTATATGAGGAGAAAACTGCTATACGAAAATAAAATGCGATATTTACTTTTACTTCCACGTAAATATTTAGTTAAATTGATAAATACTGCCCTAGCTTCAAATAAATCTACTAACCCAATTATTTGTATGATTGAATACAGGAATATTTTTAATATTCCTACATCAAGTAATAATTTAGTAACTGTAACCAAATGCATGAAAAATGGTTGAAAACAACAAGATCGTTTTTTCCCGTGTATAACAGTTTTAAAACTTTCAAGCACTATATACTGTTGTAAAGTTCCCTGGCTTATAAGTAAATCAGCATTAACTGAAAAGATTTCAATTATCTCTGAAATTTCTTTAACCTCGCGCGAAAAATATTCACCTTTGTTCATTATTGTTTATGTATCTGAGAGTTATGCATGTGGGAACATGAATACAACTAAAAATACTTCCGCGTAAAAAAGCACTCAGCTTGAATACAGGTGCCTGCATTTTCCGTTAAAATGCAAAAGTTTTAAATCATTGTATGCATGCATGTCCATGCAAATAAATCAAGACGTTCGGCTTTTTTATTTAAAATACTGTTTATAATTCAATAATACGATAACGTACCTAAATATGTACATAATAATAACAATATAATATGTAATGTGTATTGTCTTACTTAAACAGAAGTTATACAGACATAAAATATTAATCAAAACTAAGATGCATTCCGTTTAATTACGGTTACTTTTCGTCAAAAAGCATGTACTTAAGAAGAAAATAATCTTCCGGCAAAACAACACGCTACTTTCAATTAAAATAAACACTCTGAGAAAATGTATTCTTTTCGTTGAACATGATAAAAACTAAAAGTTATAAAACTTTTCATTTAATGCAATCTCTTTTCTCAGTGTATCTAGTATTTTTATCTTCCTAAGACAACATCTATTTTCGACTTCGACGAAAACAAGATAGATATTTATATTAACTATTATAACGTAATATTACGTGACAAAATATGGAATTTCTATCATTTCCTCTCACTAATGTGACTCATGGTGAAACTATTATAGAAGCAGTAACTGTAAATATATTAAGCTAAATATGTATAAGTCAGAGCGTGAACCAACTAAACGTAATTCCAGGACCTTAGGAAATTCCCCTGCATTAGAATTCTAACGGGGTATTTCCATTATAAGATACTTTCATCTATTAGAAGCTAGTAGTTCTCCTATCGTAAAATTATAAAAATCAATTTGTTCGTACGTTTATAACAAAAGATAATATGGAAGAAGAAAAAAACATAGCAAACAAAAAAAAAATAAATAAAAGATGTAAACATTGTTCTAAACTGAACTCCATTTATAACCAGAAAATAAGATACAGAACTTCGAAAGTAGGTCACAGAGATATATAACAAATCTTCACGTATTTGCATGTAGTATTATTAGCCATTATTCAACTCCTCAACTTTTATGCGTTATCTGGTTTTCCTTTGCACACGCTTTATTAAATATGACTCCATAGGACTTCAAGCTGACAAATTGAGGCATATAAAGAAAGGCCAAATACTAAGATGTAAATGATTTTCGAAAAGAATGGATGGGCGTGATATAGAGTCGAAGATACAATAACAGCTTTACATTTTTTTTCCGGATATCTTCGAAACTTCTCTAAAGTACGAAACTTTTCTTCCATTTAACAGAATCTGCGCCTTGTATGCTTCCCAAGATGAGGTTGATTAAGATATTTTTTTTAGAATTACGCCAGATATCCACCTTAAGTTTGGGCACTTGACTGCGGGGCATCTCTGTGAAATATAAATATTAACGAACTTTCTTTACAAAAACAAAAGATTGGAATTTAGATATATCTAAAATAACATAATTATGCAATCAATTACATTCCAACTTCTATGGAGTCTAGACTCTAAGCAGCAAAGTAGCAAAATAGATTGTTATTCCCGTCTCATTTCGAAATTGTTTATACTATAACTAACAAATTAAACTTCTATTTACATGAATTTTCGATGTTTACTATTTGCGATTGCATCGTTTGCACGCTGTTAGTTTTACGGTTAATAAATTCATATATTTGGATAGTTACTACATGTTTATCATTCGCTATATGAGATCCAATTAATTTTTTTTTTCTTATTGTTTCAGTCGACTCCCTGCAAACATCCTGTGATAGTCCTGCAAGACGTGGCATGGACGGACTTACACGCCCTCGTGGAGTTCATTTACCACGGGGAAGTTAACGTTCATCAGCGTTCCTTATCGTCTTTCCTTAAGACAGCTGAAGTACTGCGAGTTAGCGGGCTTACGCAGCAGCACGGAGATGACAGGGAACAGGTAAATATTACGTTGATCTTCGAATAAATCAAAACTGTTTCAATGACATTTATTTTTGTACTATAGGTACATTGTAAGTTTATCAAGCAAGTATTAATTAGTTGAAGATAATCTACTAATAGTTTCACTTTTTGCTCTTCATCAGTTCTAATTAGATTATTATATGTAATCTTGCTTAGTTAATTATCTATGCAGTTAAAAATAGAATATAAAGTCTATTAAAGGCGATCATAACATACATTTTAGGAAATTCCCAGACCAAATTATTTTGCATGTTGGAAATAAATCTTATTCATATGGATGGTCATATGTAGATGTAAATATTTAATTGAAACTGGTTCTTCACCTACAAAGTATTGTTTTGTAAACGTTTGTTTAGAAATAATGCTTTTTTCATGGAAAATAAACATATATTTAGCAAGGCTCCTTAGTAGACTTCAATTGTAACTGATTTAGCCAAAAGTCAGTAGTTTGTGAGATATTCACAAGTTTGTTTTTTAACCAGACCATGGCATACCCTCACATATGTATATTGAAAATTAAAGAAAATAAAGAATCATTTATCAATATTTCCATTTTCCTGGCTACACAACACATGTTATGCTTCGATGAATTAAAATAGAAATTGTAAGATTATTTCGTAAATTGCTGTTGCGTTTTGAATTTTATGAATTATTTCATCCCGCGTGTTGATTTCCCAGGCATAAGTCTCATATACTTCAACGTTAGTGTGCAGGACATCCGTCATTACTTCTGTTTGCTAATCGTTCAGCAACTCCATCAAATTATGGCGTAAAAATTCTTCATAGACTACCTCATTTAGCACATCAGGCAAAAAATGACGACCGATTAATTTGTTATCAATTATTCCCATCCACACCTAACGGGTGTTGGCAACTTGCCCCTCCCCCCTCCAGAGGTGGTAGGAGAAAGGATTAGGACTTAATTGGTCCTATAAATAGGTAAATTGCCTCCCAAACCTTTGTGATCGTAAGCTCCAAATGTTATTGCTTTATTAGTTAGTAAAGAGAGGTTGATTTTTGTAGGTTTATTTTATGGATCAGTTCAGAAAGCAATAAAACAGAAACTCATCATTAACATCTCTATAAAAGATTGTGCAGCAACTATCACTAAAGTTTGGGAAACGTATGAAATTAGTTGAATACAAATTTAAGGAATTACTACGTTTTAAACTTGTATAGGTACGTTAAGAAAACATTTTCCAAAAATTCTTAGTTTATATTAGATTAACCTATAAACTATGAAAAGCATCTATTCCTTATTGCACTGGTGTGAACTCGGCAAGCAACTTTATTAAAAAAAAATAAACGTAGTACGGTTCGATTGTACTTCGTTTGTACCCGTTTGTACCACCTTCAGTTTCGTTTGTACCTCAAAGGTTAAAAAAATAGAAAGGGTTAAAAAAAATTTCAGCAAGCAAGTACAAGTTATTCAAAAACGGACAACGTCAATCGAAAGAACATCGTTTGTACCCGTTTGTACCTCCATTTAAATCGTTTGTACTTCCACCAAACCGGAAGTAGAAACATTTGAAAATAAATAAGTTGCCGAGAGAAATTTCGCTAATTTTTGAGATACTGGAAAACGGTCAACGCTATTCGAAAGAGCATCGTTTGTACCAGTTTGTACCTCTTTTTACATCGTTTGTACTTCAACCGAACCGGAAGTAGTGACAATTCAAAATGTGTCAAAGAGAGAAATTTGGCTATTTTTTGAGTTATCAAAAAACGGCCAAGGCTTTTCGAAAAAGCATCGTTTGTACTCGTTTGTACCTCCTTTTAAATCGTTCGTACCTCAAAGGGAAGCGGAGTAGAGACATTTGAAAATATGTCGGACAGAGAAATGTTGCTAATTTTTATATTTTGAATTGGCTCTACTTCCGGTTTGGTTGAAGTACAAACGATGTAAAAAGAGGTACAAACGGGTACAAATGATGCTCTTTCGAATAGCGTTGGCCGTTTTCCGATATTTTTCAAAAATTAGCGAAATTTCTCTGACCAACTTACTTATTTTCAAATATTTCTACTTCCGGTTTGGTGGAAGTACAAACGATTTAAATGGAGGTACAAACGGGTACAAACGATGTTCTTTCGATTGACGTTGTCCGTTTTTGAATAACTTGTACTTGCTTGCTGAAATTTTTTTTAACCCTTTCTATTTTTTTAACCTTTGAGGTACAAACGAAACTGAAGGTGGTACAAACAGGTACAAACGAAGTACAATCGAACCGTACTACGTTTATTTTTTTTTAATAAAGTTGCTTGCCAAGTTCACACCGGTCCTTATTGCCCATTTAGTATCTTGTGTAAATTATGAAGAATGTCTGAGATAAGTTACGATATGATATAAATGTGTATTTTTTTAATATAAAGTTTTTAAACTTTCTATACTTTTAATTAAACCTGGTTGTATTTGTTATCAGAAATACAGTGTTTTGTAAAGCGTTTATTAATTTATTTTTGTGTGGGAGTTAATAGTAATATTATTGATATGGACTTCGCGGAAAGTAGAGTAGGATCAGGACAGTCTTATTCGATCTCGCAGTATTACAGAAGCTTCTACTTAATTATTTTTGTAGTGTAAAATTCTATTCTTTCTCAACATATGTATCTTTACTTTATTTTCCAAAAATTTCTCTAAGAGCTACAAGAATTTCTGTAGTATAAGTGTAAATGCAAAGTGAAGCAAGTTTTCCATAAATAAGGTGTCCGTCTTTTTACAAAATTATTAGTGTACTATACATTACCAAAAAAAAGTTATATAACCAATACGTATGCAATATTTTAATAAATGTAAACTCAAGATGGGGCATTTCCACTATTTCCAAATAGGTAATAAATCTTTTAGCAAGGCTCCCCACAAGTTTCGTTGGACGAAATTTCTTATCTACATACATAACACTGCATTAAACTTTTTTTTTAAGTAAACACTATCCTTTCCTCCTAGCATGCAAATAATATTTACTTATGACGAGTTTCTTTCATCATTATTGAAAGTAATTTAAATTTTAAATTTAGTTAAAGAATTTATTTTTTCTGCGATGACATCAAAGTTTGTTAGGACGCCATCATTTAAATTTATCGAAAACTGTGGTGACACTTCTAAATATTTTTAGGTGGTCATGTGCACTAGTCATAACGTAAACAACGCAATACTATTAAAGTTAATAGTATTGCGTTTTTTTTTTTGTTGATTATTTCGGTTGCTTACGAACTACCACGCGTCAGCTATTTCGGCGAATAAGAAAAAGCGAATACTTACATCTCATATTTTAGAAAATACGTGGAATGTCATTGAACTTCTCTTACATTGAAATTGAAACTTCCATTGAAGTCTGCACTGTCTAACCACAAATAATCACCCAAACACTCTTTAGATTTTCACATTTTGTCACTTAACATCCTCATTTGATGAGTAATCGTTAAGACATTATGTAAGTCTGTTCTGACTAGTTTTTCGTCAATTTTCGGAGTAAGTAAATAATGAAATTATAATTGTTGGTTTTATTATCCGACTTTATTAAATTGTCCCGCCACCTATTTACATATTCCCCATAAAGTTGCGAGGACTTCCACTAAATACGTTCGCGAATAATAGTTTTCTCTGTATCACATTCTTCATTGCGATTCCATTCTGTAAGGGTATTGGGCAAGGACGTTGCTATAGGCATGTACGCAAATAAAATTCGCAATAACTTCGCATATGTCCATACACGACAAACAAATGAAATCGATCTAACTGGTTTAAACGTGAGCGAATAAAAATATTAGGCACTTCGTTTTATTGGAGTGCCATAAAACAATGCCTCTTCAAACATTCTAATAATAACGGTATTGATTTTGGCTATTCCGTAGCTTTTTTTTTCTTCTGTAATTTTGTATCCGATTGTATGGATTCGTTAAAGAGGAAATTGGTTTCGGTTAGCAATAAATTTTGAAAAACAAAAGGCGTAGTATTGGTTCTCGAAATCGATTTAGAAATGAGAACAAAATTTATCGAGTTTGAACCTTTTTTTTTGAGATTTAAAGTACACAACACGGTTTTAAATCAAAATTAAAAATTTTAACTTTTGTTGTTTGTTTGTTTTGTAATGCTTTATTTTAATTCTTGTATATTAAATAGTGACAAATTAAATTATGAATGATGTAGCTTCAAAATTCTATATAGATGTTTTACACCTGATGATGACCTAGTCCGAAACCGGTCGTAAATATAATAAAAAAAAATAATTGAGGGTTGGATATAGAACTTCAATTTATTTGCTTTCTATACTTCGAATATACGAACGTGTCTAACGAAATCCTAGTTTTAAAAACTGTATAATATGCAGTGATGAAGCTCACATTACTAGCGCTGGCATACAGGCGAACCTCAACATGCTAACGTCGTAACTAACGAACATTAGAAGTAACGAACACCAGAACTAACGAACATAGCAACTTGCTCTTACGAACGAGTACTTGGTAGTTCCCCGTTTTAGCTGAAACATGCACGTACATCCGTGCGCATATACCCGATATATTAGATGTTACGGTGAGATGTCTAAGGTTATCTGTAAGTCTGTAAGCATCCATAATACATGCTTACATTTTTACACATAATCTCAGTTTCTCTACGTGTGGTCAACGGTAACGAACCCTCTTAATAATTCAATGCTTTTTTAATTGATAAAACATCAATTAAAAAAGCATGGAAAAACGTAAACATGGAGTTGGTAAGGCAGGTGTTATAAAACGTCGAAAAAATGATATTGAAACAAAAATGGACATTAACAGACGATGTGGAAATGAGAAATCTTTTGCTTTATTTATTTATTTATTTCTACAATACCGACAATATTAAAGGAAAAATAAAAATTACAATTACATAGAAAATGCAATTCTGTTAAATCTATAATTATTTCGAAAAAACAGCATGTCGCTCTTGAAAAAATGATACAATGTCTGATAGCATGAATTCAGAAAATCAATGTTTAAGTACTCACACGATTCAATAAAAAGCGATTAGTTTATGTCAAGATATAACAAAGGACCTAAGGTCAGGCACCAGAAGATATAAAAAAAAAATGCTTCAGTTATGCCTGGATCCGATTTTTCAATATAGTTTTTAATTGACTATTACATTTAGCTATTTCTATTTATGCATCTGAAGGAGGCACATTTTATGCTGAAACCGGTAATGAGATAGATAATTTAAAATATAATTTACAAGAGACATTACGAATTCAACTTGCGAACATTTTAACTTACGAACCATTTTTATAGAACGTATTATGTTAATAAGTTGAGCTTCATCTGTGTTTAATAGGAACGATAACCACTATTGGAGTGACACAAATCCCCATATAAACAGACCCATTCTGAGACAAGGACGATTTGGTTTTTAATATAGAATGCTTTTTAAAAGCTCTTATTATTTAATATATGCTGATAATTTGACAGCTAGGCGATACATTGAATTGAAGATACGACTGGATGAATGCATTTGTCGCATTTTAAAAACTGTCTTTTTTGCATGAATCAATGTGTTTTATACCCATCTTTCACATAGCACCATCGAAAAATCCAGAAATTCAAGAACACTCGAGTCTTGTGAATGTATGAAGGGGTTATGTTACACTACTTTTGAGAAAAATTACATAAAAAAACTTAATTTCTGAAAATGTTTGATTTTGTAACATAACACCTTCATCCACTCGTGTCTTCAATTGTTAAATGCTCATTTGATAGAATTTCTAGATGTCGTTACATACAGTGAACGAATTCAAATTTATTTTAAATTAGTTGGTGCACCTGCACACAATTCTCTAGATACCAGAAATCATTTAGATCATGGTTTCCCAAATAAAGGGATTGGCACTTATGGACTCAAATGATGGCCGGCAAGAATTCCAGATTTAACTCCATAGGATTTTTTTTTTCTGTGGGTTCTTTAAAAAAAAAATGAGATTTACAAACATACTTGCAACACTGCTGAACAACTGCATGAAAATGTGGCTAATGCTTTTCATAAATTAACACCGCTGTATATAATAAATAGTATAAATGCTATAGCAAAAATATGTCAGAAATGTATTGCAAATGCTGAACGACAATAATTAAAGTTTTACTTTTTAATTATATAAGTTGTTTTGTTTGATTCCTTTTTTCTTTGTTTTTTTTTTTTTTTGTAGGATATTAAATTATTTTTACTGAAAACGCCTTACAGTTTTTGCCTTTAATTCACAACTAACCTTATGAAGGTTCTGACGTAATCCTAAACATTCATGGAATACTACTATTTTATTATCGAAGCATAGAAGTCGAATATCTCTGTCAATATCCAAAATATTCCCATGGCCTGGGGAAATATCAATTATTTTGTTTGGCTGTCATGGCTCTATGTTGATTTTTTCCATAGACCTGTCATATCCATGGCACGCCGGAACTCTATTAGAATTTAAAAATGCAATATCTTCCTTAGTATTTAGAATAAACATAGAATGGTTTTTGTAAATCCCGCAAAATTTGTTATTTAATTAATGCCATCTAAGAAAAAATAATATCATGTAACCAAAAATATATTATTAAAAAGTAAATGTCCTATCCAAATCCCAGATAAAAAACTGCATGAAAAATGTTCAAACATTTTTTTTTTAATTTAAATTATATGAAAGTTATGTCATTTTTAAATAAATTTAAAATTTGATTTCACCAATATTTTTATCTCGAAAAAGTAGTTCTGGGCTGCCTATCTCCGCTGCAAAATATGTTTACTTGTTATGTACATTTGGTCCAGCGTGTAGGGGAAGGTAGGGCAAGATGGGAACACTAAACAGGATTGCATCAGGATTGCAAATTGATATGCAAGATTCTAAATAGGCTTGTTGTAATCTTTAAACATTTACCTGCTGATGGATGGATATTTACAATTTTTTAATGGGTATCCCTGATGTTGCGAGAAAATGTTGAAAAGAAATATGTAAATACACCATCTTGCCCCACCATGGGGGCAAGATAGGGTTCCAAGTGAGTTAAGAATGGATTGTAACATAAATCTGGGTAATACGTAAAAAAATAGATTTTATTCTTAAAAAAAATGCAGGAACAACGCTAACACTCTTTAAAGCTGAACTATTTAAAATAAAAAAAATATAATAACGATAAGAATATTAAACTTAATCTTCACACTTGAGACACTAAAAGACGAACTCATCCACATTATTCGCAGACCGACCATTTACCAACCTCGCCATCCATGGCATTGTATCCATACTTCCCCTTTGGTATCTTCACCGCACTTTCTGAGGCAATATAAACAATAGACATAGTCATCTTCCTCAAGAGAAGAACTTGATTATTTCCTTGACGTTTTCTAAAAATCTACTCTTTACTTTCCTTACAACGTTCGGCTTCTTGGTCTTTTCTGTTTTCTTCTTTGTCATTTGTTTCCCCTTTAACACTCCCTCAGCACATCTAGTTGCCTTAGGGATTCTCCAAACTTCTATTTTCTTGTAGCAGATTTTTATACGTAATGCTTGTAAGGATTGTTGTCTTTCCCTTGTTACGCTTTGATTGAACCTTTTTGATGATTGAAATAGGCATTATGTCTTCGAGAAAGATATCCTATCAGCCAATTTTTTCCTGCAATTTTTGCATTTGTTTAACAACGAACTTTTCCCAATTTTTCAGACCATCGATAAGCAAGGTTTCTCAAATCTTGAATTGTTAATCCTGAGAGACCCAATTGCATTTTTTCAAATATGTAACTAGCTGTGTCTCGTCTTCTACGGAAAAAAAGTGTTAATGATGTTCTAGGTTGGAGAGGTCCAGCAAGCTGACGCGCTTCTTCCACTTTTCTTTCTACAATTGTTTGTGTGTGGTACCTCGTACTCATTTCATTCTCTTCTATACCCACGATAACCCTGTTGCGATTTAATTCTATATTTAAATATCCAACTATATTTAGTCACAACAGACCAGACTGAAGAGTAAGATAGTGATGTCTTCATGTTGCCCCATACCAATAGCCCCATCTTGCTTTTTCTAGGCATTTTCTGGTTATGTTATAATAACATGTTAAATATTTGAAATAAACAAATAACACACTATAGAAAATACATGTCAATTAAATATTTGAAATAAACAAATAACGCATTATAGAAAATACATGTCAATTAATAAGCACAAAAAAGTATAATTGTAAATAATTTACTTATACTTCCGATACTGGCCATTGAACTCACCATCAAAACAATAAAGAAATTCTGGAAATTGCAAAGTTCACGCACAAACAGCAATAACTTATTATGACTAGTAAAGTTTCCTACATTACAACAAACATAAAATAGCACTTGTGAATATTAGGTCTGCTATTATTTGACAGATGCTTACTGCCGTTTTGTAGATAAGACGATGTCCCCATCATGCCTCGTGGCCCCATCTTGCCCCACCCTCCCCTACGTCTTTAATTATTTCATCCAGTACAACATCAAAAGCATTGGGGCTCAATATTCCTCCTTGCCGTAGTCACTCCTTTGTTATAAATTCATCTGAGTGTAGATTTTCCACTCTGGCATATTTTCTTGTGACATTATATAAACTTCCGTAATTTTGTGTTCACGCCTTTCTGATATAGGGATGATAAATGTGATTAATCAATATTTTATAGTAATTATACATGTCATCATTTTTAATCGATTATTTTATTTCTTTTCAGCTGGCTCAAGTACAAAGTCTGGTGCGATCGCATCAACAGACCCCAACCCCAAATCACCACCACCACCACCATCCGCTGGGCGGTTTCCCCGAAAAGTTAGTAGAGGATAGCATGTTCACGTCGCCGACGTCGCCACCGCACGGCGCAACGGTGAACCAGCTGTTGCGCAGGGCGGCCATGCAGCACCGGCGCGACCGTCGCATCTCTACCGACCCGGAGAGCGAACACAAGCGAGCCCGTTCCGAGCAGCACATAATCGGCAACAATAACAACAACGAGCTCAACCTCAGCACGCACCAGCCGCCGCCGCCGCCACAGACACAACCCGCCGACTTCTCGCCCAGCGCCATGAAGGCAGCCCCGTTAAATCTGAACACGAGTAGTAGTATATGTAAACCGGACATCGAGGGTAACGGTATAAGCAGTACGGAGAACGAGAGCAGACCCTGCTCGCCCTCGCCGACGAGTAACAGTGTGGCGCAGAGGATGGGCGATGATCCCGTTAAGTCGGAGCCCATGGAGCTGCTGTGCTCAGGCAGCGGTGGCGGTGGCAACCACGACGACAACAGTAACGATTCAGACCCGCCAAACGACAACGGACCTAGTAATCTACCTCAGGGACCGCACTCGGGCAGCAGTGGCGGAGATCACGAAGACCATGACAGCCCCATCGGGCCGTACCTGACGCCTACGGAGAGTAAACTGTTCGGGAACTTTAATTTTAGTATGGCTAATATGGCTTTAGCTGCCGATCCAACTGGCCTCGGAGGTTAGTAAGTTAGTTCTTAGGCCGGTGTTCTTAAACGATGATCGGAGAGACATTTTCTAGAGCATCGTTTATGACAACTGGTTTCATATGAATAACACACTAAAACTCTTTCACTTTCACTACTTTTCTTTGGAGATTAGGGTGAATCCGATGAATGAACGACTCCCAATGAATTAATACACATACCATTTTGATTAAATATTAAGATTTGTACTGGACTCAATTAAATTTCCCGCACATTGTAGATTATTGCAAAGATTTTTCATAGATGGCGCGCATAACTTACTGACTTTAAATAATAATAATAATAATAAGGGCGGGTTTCATAATAAATGTCACTTTGGCACTTTAACAAAAGCCTGTGTATTATTTATAACAACTTTAAATTAAAGTAATTTGAAAGCTTTAGGGTGAGTTTCATAATGTCACTTTAAAGCTCTAAAGTTACTTTAAATTAAAGTTCCCATAAATAATGCACAGACTTTTGTTAAAGTGCTAAAGTGACATTTATTATGAAACCGGCCCTTAAAGTGACATTATGAAAATCACCCAAAGTCACTAGATATATAAAGTACAGTAATTGGCCGCCATATTGTATGCAGCTTAGGCGCCAAATCTAAATTTAATCATTGTAGTTTGTATATTGTTGCTGTGTACTGATTAAATTAATTGAAAATGCTAAATGAATTTTAAAATGAAAAATAAAAATAAAATTAGCTAGCTCAATGGATAAGATCTTAAAGAACACAAAAGAACTAATAACCTCAGAGTTACCCTCGCGAATTAAAACTTGAATCTAACCACGAAAAATAAAATGTGAGTGAAAGAAATCTGACTTTCTTAATTACCCGAAAATTTGAAAATTTTTAAAATAAAAATAAAAAAAACAGAATTTTTAACCCAACGACGTTAATTAACAATCAAATTTATTTTTCAAAATGGGTTAAATTACAACTTTTGCAGAAAAAATCCTTGAACTGAAGGTTCTGGCCTAAAATAAAAAACTGCACTTGACTCTAAATTAAAATACGATAATGGTATGTCCTATACAAAGCAAAAGTTTTGTTTGTTCAGGAAGATTATCCAAAATATTTCAATTTCAATCCACGTGCTTTCAAATTAAAATAAACTAAACGTGGACAATTACTAGAAATTTACAAAAAAAGAAAAAAAACTAAATGCACGAACAATGCTTCTTCTCACCCAAACAAGGTGATTGACAAATTAAAATGAAACAGCACAATTGGAAAACAGAAAATTAACTCTTTAAAATATAATGAGAGAAAAAAAAACTAAACTATATCTTCCTAAACAAAAAATAATAATTGATCTTATATCTAATACGTGTACACGTCAATATATTAACAATTATTACGGAAAGAAATTCTTGATTGACTAAATTCTTACAGAATTATTTTTCAATATCAAATGAATTGCAAAATGGCAACAACGATATACAAAAACACATCTACTCACGTCAATAGTCGGACAATGAAGTCCTTAACAAAACTCTACAATTGTATTTCTTACAAAAATCCCTCCCCTCAAAATCGTACAACACAGTCGTATAAACAATACGCCAATATTCAATAGTATCCGCATTAAATCTACACAAGCAAACAATAGACGTATAAATGAATGGAATTAATTAATTAAAATGATTCAATAAACTCTTTAACTAAATTTATACAAACAAAATTAAAATTGTGAAAAATTCTCGATAAATTGAACTACAGCTGATTTAGAACAGCAACACAACCAATAACCAGCAAATTGGGTTGTCTAACCACAGTAGTCCTTTCAATTTTTCCATTGAAGGTAACCACGACGCCGCCATGATGTAATGAAAACTTAACTGCGCGTTTTTCTACTGCCATAACTCCACTTTTTTTTTCTCTCCTGGCCCCATAACCAGATGGAAACATGTGAAGAATATAATAAAAGATAGAAAACGCGAGATGCAAGCATCAATCAATATGTTGTCAACTGTCACTACCATGCATACATAATAAATACGTTGTATAGACATAGATGGCAATGTTAGTACAAATTTTAGTTATATAGCGTAAGTCCTTACGAGCGGGAAATCTTACTTACTGATCACCTTTCAAATTTTTTTGACATATGCATGTAAAGGTGGAAGTAAAGACAACTAATAAGTTGTACGAATTACAATTATAATTGTCAATTTTCTGTATTTATCAATTGGCAACAATTGTGGTTAGTTACCCTACACGGTTGCCTCAGTTATCATGGTTTTATCGTCAGTTTTTTTGTAGGCGACATACGACGGCGATTTTAGCGTCAAGGAGACAGTCCTATGAACTAACAAAGTGACATGACGGACGTGACTACGGTTTTGCTATATAACATTAATAGGCCTGGTGCCATGTCAGTACAATTAATTAAACAACAGTGGTACTACGATACATTAAAGTGTATACAACAATAACTCTAATCAAACGTTATTTCTAACTCCAACAGTTCAGAATACCAGCACTGACAGCTAGAATGGGCTGAATATAGTGACTTTTGTAGCCAACCGCCTACAGCCGAATCAGCTGGACCCTGATTCCGCCATATTGTGTCCCAAGAAGGTTCTTTTCTCTCTCAAAGCCGCTTTACAGTTCACGTTTTATTGCGTGCAATAAAAAATTGCATGCAATAAAAATAACGCATGTGCATTCAATGGATTGAATATGAGGAATGTGTTATTAATTACATCATTTTATTTTAGCCAGTGCTTTTAACTGACCTTGTAGAACCTTGACAGGTTTGAAAATGAATGTGCAAAACAAAAAAATATGGTTGCTATCTCCTAAGTATGTCATTTTTAAGATACGCCACTATTTTTGCGCTTTTTGTTTGTGGGAGTCGTCTGACATGGAGTCTCTAGAAACACTGCAGCCTCTTGGCTTTTTGTATGCTTTTCTTGCCATTTCTTTTACCCATTAAATTACACCAGCCATTCTAAGATCCTGATACCCCGCACTAAACTGGCTTGTTGATCGAAGTAATATTCTGGGTTAATTTTTGGCTTGCCAAAAATTGTCTGTCTTCTTGCGTCCTGAGTCTTGCATTTACACAGAATGTGGTAAACGTTCTCTGTCCTCCCGTTACACAGTTGGTATTTTCAATGTTGCTCCCAATTTTCTATAGGTGTCCTTTCAATTGTTAGGAAGCGAAGATGATTTTCTTCAGCCTTCCTTTTTGATGGTCTCTTAATAAAGGTCTCCATGAATTTACTTGGTTGTATTATTTCAGTGTTCTTTTTGTTTCTCTTTGACCCAACTTCTTACCTGCTCTCGTTCTGTGTTTTTAGACACTCCTAAAATAGGTTCTGGGCTTATATATGAAGCAGATGATCTCTTTCGCGCTAACACATCGACTTTTTCGTTTTCATCGATTGCTGAATGTTTAGGCACCCACAGCAAAGTGACTTAATTGCGGTGTGTAAGGCTATACATTCCCAAACCAGACTTGATTGTATCTTGGGTTTCACTAGTGCCTTCAGTATCGCGTGGCAATCTGCTTATTTTCATAAGCCTTCTGATTGATTTCAGTTGCACAATGCAATATTGCGTATGCCTCTGCTTGAAAAACCGTGATATATTTTCCTAGTGGAAAGGTGATGCTTGAATTTCTCAACCCGCTATAGATTCCAACTCCATTGCCGTTTTCGATTTATGATCCATCTGTAAACCAGATCATTTTTCCGAACTTGTCTCTGTAGTTGGATTGATTCCAGTTTATCTGATCCACGATTTCTACTTCGAAATTTCTGTTAGAAAGATATGTCAAAATCTTATGGTCTCATCTCATTCCCAAAAGATTGCCTTCCACATGATATTATTTTGCCCCAATCCTGCATATCTGCCACTTGGTAGTTCTTGCAATCTGAGATGCCCATTCTTGCCTCGCCCAGTATCACCAAATGGAGCAGGAGGAGGTCTAGCAGGCATTCCATTCCGCTGCTTCTGTATATCGCTAAGTTCAGTTATAGTACTTTTCTGCTGCACCATATCAGAGATGCATAACTTTTTATGAGTCTGACCACGGTGATACATGCCCAGTACATTATATTAAGTCTTAACTTCTATGTTTTTCCATGAGTTCTTCTAGGCAAGTCTTGTCTCCGCCTTGGTTTTCAATTCCAAGTAAGCTTGGAGTTTAGGATGACACCAAGATATTTTGCTCCCTCTGACAGCTTTATTTCTTCACTTTCGAGTTTTAGAGAGAGAATGCTAATATGGTTCTTTTAGCTAATGTTAAACTCTCCTTCTCAGATCATTCTTGTATAAAATATAATGAACTTAAGAGGAAGGTCTTATGGCTGCTGAACGTTAAACATTTGTTATCCAATTATGAGTTTTTTTTTCTGCCGTTTCCTACACCTTTGTAGTTTTGTGGTCTTTGGAAAGAAAGTTTACTTTACTTAAATATGAATATTCTGGACACTAAAAAAGTAAGTAAAAGGCTATGGTATTATTTTATGGAGAAGATTGCCTTACAAATTTTGTGTGCATCACTGCCATAGTCATTTTTTTCCGTCCTCGTGTGATTTGTAATTACGATTAGGCTCGGTCCAATAAGTTACTTTTTCGCCTTGCTACACAATAGTTGTTTCTGCATAGAAAGCAGATGAGGGCGAAAAAAGCACTTCCACCTTTACATGTTTTAAAAGTATTAAATATAATTATATAATATTATTATTTTTTTTAGTAATGCAACCCAAATTTAATAATGCGTTTCAAAATGTATTTTAACGAGTTTATAACCTTAGCTAACTGTTCATTCATTGTGGGATTTACCCTACTCATGTATAAGTCTAGATTTTGCTTGAAACGTATGCCCAAATTGATTCGCCAATCAGGATTGTTTTTACTTGTAAGGTACTTACGTGAAAAAATTTCAGGCTGCCATGATAATTTTGTTTTGGCTTTTAATCAAAAATTTGCGTATTGCAAACTCTTATTAACTGAATTAATTGAAAAAATAATGTTTATATTTTTTCAATCGGATTCCACCCTTGGGCTGTTAAAAAAAATATATTTAAAAATCAATTTAGGTTTTTTTGGTACCCCTACGCTCTTCCTTAGCTATTGCTAAAAGTTAGTGCACCCTATCCATAAAAATAATTTTGTTATTCTTTTTTATTAATATTAACTCACCTTTTGGTGTTGTCAAAAATAATTAGATATTGGAAAACAATTTAACCCTTCGTTAGTGTGGTGGGGTATGCCATACCCCAGTATGTTTGCCTACATACTGGGGTATGGCATACCCCACCACACTAACGAAGGGTTAATAAACTGCATCTTCTATAGTGAAAATAAAACTTAATTTTTTTTAAGTTGCAAACAGAGTCATGTTTTTTATTTGTAATATTCTATTTTAATTCGCAACGGGAGATGAAAAACCAATCAGCATGTCTTCAGGAAGAGCATTTAATTGAAACTGATTTAAACAGCATATTTATTTTGATACAATAAACACAGTGGAACATTGGAAAATCGTAGCCTTTGACCTTATGTGTATGAAACAAAAAACAATAAATTATAACATCCACCAATCCTCCTTCTTGGTGTGACTTTTGAGTGAAAGAATTGTAAAGCTATATATTTCTGAAACCGAAATGGGATCCAGCCCCCAGATGGGGTTATATGTGTTACGAAAGATTTTCGGATCTTATACCAGTTTCTCTTTAAATGAAAAAGAAAACGTTAACAACGAACTTAGATTACATTACTTTGGACATACGTTTGGCTGGAAGAATCTGCAAACAATTACATTAATGTTTTTAACAATTAGAATTTTTAATAAACTTTATGACTTTCAGTAATCGTTCATACTTCTGTATTCCCCAATTATTTCTGTCTCTTGAATTTTTACAAATCATCTTATTAGATTCACATTATAAAATCATTTTATAATTATTCATATTATAAAATTATTGCACTTTTATCTACACTTCAATATCTAACATAATACCGGACGAACCATATTAACCATCTTAAATTTCATTCTTTTTATCTAAAGGTAAAAAATAAATTGCGAATACATGTATATCATCTTGCTTTTACTGGGTTATGATGATGACTTATTACTAAAGAATTCTTGAACATATGTACATAACAATAAAAACATATTCTTACTCTTCTATTTTTCACATTTCTTTGAAATTTACTGCTTTCTCTTCCTGGTATTTGAGTTTCGTCACCAATTTGTTTATTTTAACCGTATTAAAAAGTGTAACACGAATGAAATATGACTATTTAATATATTATACGTAAAATGATCAGCAATTATAAAATCCATTGATATCAGGGCATGGCAGTTAACGGTCAGTTAACTGCGTTTAAACTGAAGTCCTCTTTCTTCCAGGTCTGAACCAGTCACTGACGAACGCTGACACTTTGGCAGGAACATCGCAAGGTAAGAGAGCACAAGTCGATTTACTTAGTGAAATTCTTTCTCAAACGAAAACGCGCTGATTTTTGTTGTGTTGTTAACAAAAAAAAGTCGAGACGTGTATCAGCAGTTCAGTCAGCGCGTTTTCGTTTGCTTTTTACAATCAAAGGTGTCGTTGAAACTTTCCGTTATTCATCATCGAGATTCTATACAACTGTAAATGGCATTATTAATGGAAAAAATTAGGAATGTAAGATATATATAAAAAAAGAAAGATTCAACGATATCTTAAATCTATCTTCGTTTTGATTTTGTCTATACGAGATAGATTTTATATACTTAAAAATCCATACATAATAATTGACGGTACTTGTTTTTTTTTCTTTTTTAAAAAAGAAGAATATTGATTATGGGAATATAATAAGCAAATATAGCTGCTGCTGTATTTTATTTTTGTTTTATTATTTAATTTTATTTTATATTAATTGATGATTATAGCACACATTATCAATGCATACAGTTTTAAGTATAAATCACATGCCCCTTGTTATAACTAAAGTACATTTGAAAATTTAAGAACATCATTTTTACCGTAATTAATTATACAAAAAAATATTGGTCATATTAAAAAACAAGAGAGGAATATTTGTTTTAGTTTTTGATGCTTAACGTCATCCCATAGTCGATGTCCGCGAATTTCGTAACACCCTGTATACTTAAAATTAAAATAACGTTTTACTATTATATTAAAGGGCAGTAATTCATAGTCAATACAGCCCCTGGATTCATATGCTAATAGCTAAATATACCCTTTATTAGTTACCTCCACAGAAAGTATAGTAAAACCATTATAGACGTTAAAAGCGATATTCTTATATCTTACAATATAAATGTGATTTGTACTTTGCACTAATGCTTCCCATAAACATCGTTTAAAATTGGTAATTACTTAACACGTAGACACTCTAGCCTCAGATATTCATAAGAACGATTAACTTTATTTATATTAATCATTTATCAAGCAAATTAAGTATTTTTATCCGTAAATATCATTATTTAATCACAATTAAATTTGTTTGGGGAAAATAAGCAACTTACAGCGTTTGGGTAAAAAGATCCGAACACTTCTTGTGTAGAAAATCGTTCTGACATTTTTTTAAATTTCACTCGTAGTGATCAGATAAGTTTTATCCCTATTATATGCAAAGTTTTTACATATAACATGGTTTAAATTCATTAAATATTTACATATAAAACTAAGTAGTTGCTAGTAGTGATTAGAAATAAATCAGGAACCATGTTAAATTGGCTTTATATTTCCGAGAAATACGCAGTGTGACTGCAAATGGACCTAACCATATCACCTAATCTAATCATTGTTACAGAAAAAAACTCACTCGCAAATCTAATTTTAAAGACAGAATGCATTTTATCGTACATAAAAATTGCAGGTACTATAAAGTCATAAGCTCTCGGCGAAGAAAATATTATAATTATAAAAGATCCGCTTATAGGAACAATCTGGCTTTCAGCAGCTCTATATTCACTACTAATGGCGCTCAAAAATCAGATCTCAAATTATGAATGTGTGAAGAAGTCCATTGCATTATTTCTGCTAAAAATCCAAACAAGTTTTACCTGTACTATTTTTAATTTTACCATTCAATAATTTTTTAACTGCTTTATAAGTGTTTGGTTTTCACAAAAAACTACAGGATCAGCAAAACTTTTTGTAAACAGTGAGTTTTTCTGTAAAAATGAAAACTTAAGTATTTTGTAAGCATAGACAGGAGGGCAATTGTATACGGAGATAAATGCTTAAGTACCATATGATCGAAGCCTTTTACTTTCTAGAAAGCTATATACAATTATTTCTTCACGAATATATGCACAAAAACCCCGCAAGAAATTGCATAGGAGTCTAAAATTACATGGTATTCCCACCCTCCTACCTTTTAGCCACGCTCACACGGAACGATTATCGGTTATAATTGATCGGCGAGCTCATTGCGACGGAAAAGCTATCGGTTGTAATTGATCGGGTTACCAGTTGCTGTTGAACGGCTATCCGCTATAAGTGATCGGCTACCCGTTGCGATAGTACGGCTATCGGTTATAATTGATCGGCTAACCCGTTGCAGTGAAACGGCTATCTATTGTAATTCATCGACTGAATGGCAAAAACTGAGAGTCATGAAGATACTATGTAATTCCACATCCCCCCTATGCTATTTCTTATTGGGACTAAAAATCTGAAAGACATTTCCAACAGAAGAATCCACAAAACAAAAGAATTTTTACATTTATCATTAACAATTTGGTGTATTAGGTAGAACAACTTTCCTAAGCTACCCTAAATGTTTAGGGGGTAATTACACCTCGAAATTAAAAAAAAATGCTTTTAATAACATAGAGCCTTTGAAAATGAAGAAGTTCACTTTCAATCTTTATTTTAGTTGTTTTTATTATTTTTACACGTTCATATTATTATTTTAAAACAAAGATTTTTGATTATTTTTTTTTAATACCTAAGTCTCACTTAATTCGATTATTTTGCTACCTAAATTATAAAAAAAAAGGTTCACCTAGTTTTCTAGAATATAAAAGAAGTTGATCAATGGTATTTGTTATTAAACCTAGAACAGAGCACTCAATTGTTTTAGGTCTTGTTCTATCCAAATAAATATAATTTTTTAACTTGATGACAAACTTTCTTCTAAATGTTGTATGAACTTGTAATTGTTGACAATCATTATCAATCTGCACTTATTTTATAGGTCTCTATGACAAATAAATTTCATTATAGAGAAACAGATATGGTTGCTTCATGCTCGAAGTTAACTTTTTTAATGATGCTGTAACTTGAATAAAGGGAGATGATCTAGGTTCATCTGCAAAGGTTTGTCATTGAGCTAAAGAATCGTTCTTTATAGTCGTTTTGTTTTAATGCAAATATAAAAAGCGAAATATGATAGTAGTTTAGTAATAATAGTTTAATTCAAATAGTTTTTGCTAGAAAAGGGACAGAAGATTTTTTATAGTTAAAAGAGCGAATCTGTGTAGATGCAGATACATATGAATTTGAAAGTAAAATATATTTAGATTTGTTATTCTCTGATTGATTTGTTATTTTTATCTAGTCCAAATCTTATAAAAAAAAATAGAACTTAAGATGACAAAATAGTACTTAAATTTAAAATATATTTTGTTTATAATCATTGTCAATATTTGATATCGACACATCATTGATGCTGTGATACACAAATTTTGAAATATTCAATTGCAAGATTGACGTTAAATTTTAATGCTGTTAGAATTGTTTGGTAGAATTAAAAAAAAAATTAAATTAAAACAATTTTGCATTTATACCTGTTGTCCATAATCAACAAATAACCATAATTCATAGATATTTTCATCAAAATATTGAACTAATATTATTAATTAAATGAGAAAGAATTCTGTTAGGATTTGGGACATTTCAGAAAACTATGTTATTTTACAACAATTCAAAAAACTTTTATAAAAAAAAATTGGATAGTGCCTCTTTTCAGCTATATGAGTGCATATAAACCATTATTTAATCATAAATTTGAAACAAAAAATATTGATTAAAAACTGTTTAAAGAAAAAAATATCTATTATGTAAGTTATAGGAAAAATATTCGAAAAAAATCAATTAGTAGTTACTTTAAGTGAGTTATTAAAATATTTATCTTTTATTAAATAATTTATTTATTTATTATAATTTAAGGACGGATGTTTTCTTTTCACCAAACAATAAAATTAAGTTATCTTAAAAAAAAATCGATGTACTGATAGTAGTTCTTAGTTAGATTGATAGTATCTATTCCCATTGATCTCCAACATAATTTTAACCAATTTTTCCGAGTTTTTTTGAGGCACAAGTTGCGTCTGTATATGGATTTTTAAGTAGCTAGGTGTGGAAATTTCAGATTTTCGGTTTTTGTTTTACATATACATAATACGTATAATATTGTGCTTATGTTCAGCGCTTGTTTTTCGCTTTTACCATAGATTTAGTTTTGGTTTTATTTGACTTTTTTATTTTGCTCCTGAATCTGAAATCTCCAAGTATTTCCAAACTAATATCTATAAATATTAATGTCGTGTTTTTTCGGAATGATTAACAAATAATATTGTGTTGTTGTGTTTGTTCGTTATCAGTTGTCCCTTGTCGTTTTTGTGTTCGTTTGTTTTTTATTTTTATCTATATATATATATACAACATACTATATATATACGTCCTTTGACACACATAATATACACATCTACTTTGAATTTTTGAACTTGGGGGAAGCCAACATTCAGTTTTGCCAAAAGTTTATTCGCATACAGGAAGAAAAGCTGAGAGCTTACCAAAAAAAAATAAAACAGAAAGAAATAGAATAGTAGATTTGATCAGATGGCATTTTTCTTCTATTTTATAGCAAACAGTGTCCCAATACTTTTGGTATACAAGTTTTATTATCGTTTGCAAAAACTGGCGTATATTTCAATCGATGGCACTGACACGACTTTTATTTTCCAAAAACAAGCATTCAGATTTTGGTTTTTTTTTTATTTTATTTTTTTCCCGAGAAATGAACCATGCTACGATGCAACTAATATCTGTACATCGGTTTTTATTTTGTTTAGTTTATTTGTTCAGTTTCCTTTTAGTCTTTTACCTGTTGAATTAAACTCGCTCAGTGAACTGATGGATGATCGGTAAAATCTTTAATGCAAATGTTTATTCCTAGACAAAATATTTGCCTATCATCCAAGCTTTTACATTACACTCAAGTAGATTATGCTAGATGCTGTTAAATTATTTAGGAAAACAATTCGTATGCACACCAACAAAAACTATGTGAAAAGATGATAATACTTTCAATTGACATAATATATAAAATTAAGTCAGTATAATCTCCACTGCAATAATTAATGATTTATTATATAATAATATTTATTTCAATAGGCACTAGACAAAACAATAATATCTTGCTCGCGTGTAATATTTTAATACACAGTTTCATACAATCAATAAATAATAAGAAAATAACAATATTCTTGTTGCTTATTGACATAAATATTCCATACATAGACAAGCAAACACATCACTATAAATAATTGTAAATTTATTTCATTGTAGACATTATTTGGTTTAAAATGACATAAAGAATTTAGATTTGTAAGTTCGACTTAGGTAATTTATACTTCCTTACATAGAATTTCCAGTTTGTACTATTTTTTCTGATAGCATTCCCAAATGAATATTGTATTCTAGTTTTAATTTAAAGTTGATAGAATTGATTTATGAATCCGTTTTTTTTTTCCATTAATTCTTCTAAATGTAAAGGTGTTATTAAGATCGTCTTTAACGTTTAACTAGCCTTTAAGAAATCGATCATCATTTCATCTCTCTATTCCTAAATCGTTTCTCGTTATGATTTGGATGTAATTGTGATTGTAATAACCAGTAATTTTATTTCTTCAAGCTACATGAACAGCTGAAAAATATACATTATTAGGCATAGTTAATTTTTTTGAAAAAGTAATTTATTTACATCTGGAAAGGATCGAAGGCTCTCAAGTATCTCAATGTCAATTTTGAAATTATTTGTTGCTTATTTTTTTTTATGTTAAAAAATATTCTCAACGTAGAGTTTCGAGATTTTCAAACAAAAATAATCCACCAAGACTACTGTATTGGTAATGACATTAGATCATAAAAAAAGAACTTAACCGCATTACGCCATCAACTCCAATACATATGCTGCATATTTGCTTTGTCAATTAACCACAGTCTGTTTTAAATTTTTATCGCAACATTTTAGTCTATAGATCATTCCATTGCTGTTGAAAATGCAGAGCTTGTAAGAGACAGCTGATCCATTTTTTTGCCACGAATAAGATGTTAGTTAGGTTTGTGAAAAGAAGTTTCAACTTAAAGTTTTAGCGCCAGAGATACATGCAATGATGATATTGTATAAGTTTCAGGCGGTCACTTCTAGACTACAGAAAAGTCAAATCTATATTTTTAAATAGATCATGTTCATCAAAAAGCATCCAATTACAGTAAAAATGCGTATGGCCTCAAGTTAACATTAAATGGGATACTTAAAAAAAAAAAACGAAAAAAAGAAATATGTACAGCAACAGAAAAAAGTTTCCGCGTAATTTGGTAGTAAGGAAAAACATGACGTGAACCACTATTTTTACGGGATATATTGTAACATCCGGCTCTACTCAATAAAATAAATGAAAAGAATTTAGATACTTCTTTTCGGCTGCCGGCAATAGACACCGCTAGCTGTTATGTTTGTTTGGGGTATTAAGATAAGATCGTAAAGAGATGTAAACACCCGAGTATGGAAAAGGTTAAAATATATCTATTTACCGTTACTTGGTCGAAGTATTTTTACATTCTGGATTATTAAATATTAAGTTAAATTACCTATGTAAAGAAGAGGATAAGGAAACAAATGAAAGATCCGATTTGTCACAAATTTTTTACTATAATTAGGCGAGTTAAGATTGTTATAAATTAATATAAAATTTAATTGTCGTGATTACTTAAATAACTTAGTTTTAATTTAAATACCTACAACAGAAAAAAAAAAAGTTTCTAAAATCAATATCTTATTTATTGGTAAAGAGATAAACTTTCAAAAAACTTCGTATGAAATCGAACTATTCAATGGTTAAATGTAGAAATATTAAATGAGAATGAAAATTATTTCATTAGTGTTTATGTATTTATTAGAGGAATTATAAAAATTAAGACATTTTCATTGGATAAGTTTGGAAATATTTTATACAACGCTGCAAACTCATTACTCACTGCTCTGTCACTGCTAAATATTGGTAGTGATATTGATAACAATTGTAATAATTAAATGTATTTTTTCTCTGAAATTTTTGAAAGCGTGTCTTTTTACCAATAGATAATGACAGTGAGGTATTGATTTTAGATAAAAAAAATTCTGTGTATATTTAAATTAAAAGTAAAGTTACATAACAGCTACCGGTTAGCTAGCGGTGTCTATTACCGGCAGCTGAAAAGAAATATCTAAATTCTTTTTATTTAGTTTATTGAGTAGAACCGGATCCTACAATATATTCCGTAAAAATTGTATTCACGTCATATTTTTTTTACTGCAAAGCTACGCGGACACTTTTTTCTCTTGCTGTACTAAGTATATGAAAGAGCCGCGTAACACATTATTGTTATTTGTTACACGGCAGTTTTCTGCAGCAGGTGGTTTTTCGAATGAGAATAATGTGCAAAAGTGTGTTTCCGAGTAAAAATTGCAAATCGCAATACTAAAAACGGTAACTCATGTCCGCAAATTAGCACTAATATTGTTCAAATACTGGAACAACAGAAACTTCATCCATAACACATATTAAATCCACGAAGATTTTCATAGGATTGATTTTGAAGACAGAGTAGGATTTTATTAATAGCACTTAATGAATAATCCTGGTAATTTGGGAGACAACCAACGTCGTTTACTTAATGACACTACGTTTCGTTACTAGTTTAGTAACATTATCAAGTAAAACTTTTAATTTCGTCTTGTCCCATTGAAAAAAAAAGAAGACATGACCAGTATCCAGTATGGCATTACATACCTATGACTCAAGAAACACTAAGAGACTATGTTGATCGCTGGATGATATTTCTTAGATTACTCATGCATCCCACTTAATTATTGTGGTTTCTGGAAGTTTAATTAAAGAAAAATCGTATATCGTATTGTCCCAACAACACCTGAAGATATCCAACAGAGAATAATAGATGTATGCCCAAATTGTTCAAATTTTATCGAAGACGAATGAAAGATTTCTCGAATTTCATAGTCAACATTACAAATGATTAATTTAATTATCCGTTATCATTATTTAATATTTGGGCTTAGAACTAAATATTTCAGAAATTTGGGCAAATACTGCGTCCAATTTAGTATCCATAGAAACTACCCAAAAATAAGAGATTGTCATAATGCCTGATCCTCAAGCAGCCATCAAGGCACATAATTAAAATGGTTTGGGAGTACCCAAAGAAAAATGAATGATGTAAGTCATGTAGGGAACAAGATGGTAATGCTGTGGATTCTGTGAACTCTCGAAGTGGAAGCAAATGAAAAAGAAGAGACTAGAACGCCATTTTTAAGGGTTGAACCCTTCATAGGGATAAATAGCAGCATAGTGCTAGAAAAACTAAAAAGTGAAGCAGAGCAGAGAAAATCTAATTGTTGCACAAATCTCCAAGCAATGAGGGAAGCTAAATCCTTCTAAGAACTTAAAACCAGAAGAGATTTATAGAATGTGTCAACCTAAGTAAAAGCAATATTCAGATACTATGACAAAAATACTCCAAACTGTGGTACTGGTAATGCTGCAAACTTCTCCTAGACCACTCACCACAAACTGCACTAAACTGGACGTACGTAGGAGAAGTTTGGAGCATTCAGATACTACTAGGGATCCTGTCAGACACAAACTGAAACGACATCTGAATAGGTTTAGACGAGCAGAAAAAAGCAACATGTAGATTCTGTGCGGAACATGATGAAAAATTACGCAATACTACCCAAGTTGAAGGGCGTTACACCTGGAAACACTTAAAATCGAAGAGAATCTAGCGTGAAGCTAGATTAGCTAGCCAATAAAACACCTAAATCTCAAACTAGCTACATTTTCTACACATTAATAACTTGAAACTTAGTTATAATAAAAATAAGCTCATGATTACTAAAAAAGCTATCTCCCCTACCTATAAAGCACCAATGAACACCACCACAGCAGAGGTTCGATATTAGGCTATATTAAGCCTACCACAGCCTCTACCACATTTTTTTTTTCAAGATGTTAAAAAGAATATGTTCCATTGAAAACACTTGACTTGACCTTACCTCCATCTTAGAAGTAGGATAATGACATCGCAGACCTTTTGTTGTGTAGAAACTTTTCCTTGAAACTTTTTTTTTGCATAAAGTTATCTACTTTCAAATCATTTGGGAGGATCCACGATAACTAAATGGATCACCTAAATTATGTAGATTTTAGTTACTCTGTCAGCTTTAACGTGAACAATCTATTTAGAATAGAAATTTCTGTTCTTTTATAAACAAACATTTTTTCGAATGCTTTTTCTGTTTTTTTAATATTAATTACTTATATTCACAATCATTCCGAATTTTCTGAAATAATACTTTAAATAGAATGATTTGGGTAGCTTTAAGCGAAATACTTGATCATTAAGAATTTTCAATCATTTACTAATATTATTAATTGCAGATATAAGTATTTTCAGTTACATTTAAGTCAGAATTGTATAAATATCTCATTATCAACTTTTACGTTGCTACAGTAAACGCTCACACGTTACAATCACAGTCATACACAAATCTATAATTAGGAGTTCTTTTTAAAAGTGGTTCATTCAAGATGCTTTAGATTTAATGGTTTTCTTTTTATTATCTTTGGAGAATTTTTGCTTCATCAATATCATTCAGCATTTTCGGTTGATGGAAGTCAGTGTCATCGCATCGAAATCTTCTTAAGAAATTTCTTTATCGATAGCACACAGTAGTTAAGCGGTTGCAGTTTCATCTTTATTAGTCCTCATTGATCTAATTCCAATTTCTAATTTAAAATTTATTTCTTCCACTTGGCGCATCATACGATATTTATAAGGGAACGACAGTTAATATCAAGTCACCAGATTCAAACAAAGCATAATATATTACAAACAGTGAAGATATTTCATTGATGACGATTTACTAAAATGTATTGTATTTAAAAGTATTGATGTAAAGAAATTATTATAAAATTGAAATCAGCAGTACTTTCTAATTTATTTTAGTAGTTCTGTATTAAATACACTACTAGTTTTTTAAAACCCACTTTGGGCGTACAGAATACTGAAATAGTCAATTTGTTGGAGAAACATTATATGTAGAGTGTAGTTGTGGTGCCGCAGGCGAACCTTCTCCGACACTACAACAAAATAAATTAGGAAATACTACTGATTTAAATTTTATCATTAGATGAATCTGATTATAACTTTAAAGAAATAATTCCTAGAGAATATGTGAATGAAATTGGCATTCATTTTTTTCAATAGAGGATTCACTTATTAACTAAGCAAAATCCTATAAGAAAAGGAAGTTTGTTTATTTTGGTTCTGTTTTACAAAACTTCATCATAAAACTGTCAGCGCTGTCATCACTGAATTATTTTCTAGTTTGAATTCCCAATAGAATAGAAATTGAAGAATAAACGTGTTTAAAATTTAATAGAAAATAATATGAGGGCCTAGATTTTCCGCGTGTACATAGCTTTTAAACGCTAAAGCGGCAATCAAGAGGCTAATGGGGCCTTTCTGCCGCCAGGTGGTGTGGACGAATTCCGTTGTCAACCCTGCAACAAAAGCCTGTCGTCGCTGACCCGACTCAAGAGACATATTCAAAATGTACACATGAGACCGTCCAGGGAGCCCGTGTGCAACATTTGCAAGCGGGTCTACAGCAGTCTGAACTCCCTAAGGAACCACAAGAGCATTTACCACAGAAACGTCAAGAATATAAAAACAGAAGACGTCATATCACCGCACTCTTTTTATTTGTGAACGAAAAGATGACAAGCAATCGCGACGATTCAGAGAATCCGTTTCATATAGGTGCAATGCTAGAAGATATCTAACGAAAAGAAAACAAAAACTAGGTTACGTAAAGCGTTTAATAGAGACTACCACGCCATCTGATGGGCCTTTTTGTTTTTAATAATTGTTTAAAAGTCTTTCGCCTCGCACTTACATGAAAACCGATTGCTAATGCTGCATAATTTACCGCAAAAATAATTCAAATTCAACTGTTTTTCTCGCGTGTGGCGATATAGTGACGTCATGTTTTCGCCTGTGCAACGGAGTTCCAGACTTTGTGATATAGCCGTTTTTTTTATACATGAGAAGAGAATAAACCTATATTTCAATGCGTCGTTTTATAAAACATTTTGTACGGAAACTTTAAAATGTATAGAAAAAAATATTCTCGATCGTTGGACCTCTATACTTCTATTTATTTCATTTTATTTCATAATATGCATTCTGCCTTTACAATTTTATTTTAATCCTTTATTGAGGAAGAAAAAGATTAAACTTAAGTATAAAGGTACTGCGACGAAATACATGGTTAATTCGAAAATATACTTACACAATTATGTAGGGAATTCTTCTAGAAGAATTGAGTTAAAGACGGCTTCAGACGAAGTAGATATTTGCATTCAATAGTGAAAAACAACAGGAACAATAGAAAAAAGGTATATTTAGCGGCTTCCGAATAAAAATAGTTCAAATTATGCTAATGTAGTCGTTATTATTAGGTGTCATATTCTAGCAATTAAAATTGAAATCAAATCGAGTGAAGATGTGATTCATTTTGTCATTCATACAAAAAGTCTTTCTCTCCAAGGAGAAAATTCATTGATTTGAATCAATTTCGATTAAAAGTGCTTCAAAAAAAATCCATTACTTTTTGACAAAACAAATATTGAAATCGTTTATAAATAATTTTGAATCCAAATCATAAGCGATAAACTAATAGAAACATTCAAAGGGATACACTTTATTTTTTCTATGAGGATAATCACAGATTTAGACCACTAGCCTCCCTTTCAAAGTATATTTTGATTGAATAATTAATGATATATCGTGAAAGAGAATTAAAAAATCATGCCACCCTAATATATCTTTTTAATTTTCAATATTAAGTGAGATTAAAAAAAATAAGTTATTTGAAGTTTCCCCAAGATTACTTCACTTTCGATTTAAGTTGTACTTCAAGTGGATCTTTGGTTTTTTCGTGTATAGACAGAAGTGCAAAATTCCAAATTTTCACGGTAAAAGTAGACACACTTTGTCTCGAATGAAAAGATTCAACTAAATTTAATAAAATATGCTTGCACAAAAATTTATCAATTAGATTACACAATTTTTCCTTCAACTTTGGATTAATGCTTATTATCTTCAAAAAATAAGATATAAATAAAAAAAATAAATAAACTCGAGCTCGCCATATGTAATCCTTAAACCGCGATTGTAATAATGGCCCTAAATGTGTTTGATAACTTTTTTGTTATTTTTACAACTTTCATGCAGTTGGCATTGCAGTACTAGTGATTAAATCAACTGATGTTGACTTTTGATTCAGTTGAGGATAAATCTAAAAAAGGAACAGCAATCTCTTTACGATTTTGCGTTAGTAAAAAAACAATTAAATTAGCAACAAGATTTTAAAGAATAAATATAAGTTAAAAAATCATAAGCAAAATTTAATTGCAAAAGAAAATGAAGATAGTAACAGTGTTATTATCAAACATAATGATAGAGTTATTTGATGAACGTCACTTTTTTTTACCTTAATGCAAAGTAAATTATCATATTCAGTATTCGTTTAATTTAAAGCAAAAAGTTTGGGAATCTGACTCAAAAGTTATTATGGGAAAGCAGCCACAAAATAAAAATAGGCATTTTTACCATAGCGGAAACATTTATAAATGTTTATTATATATTGAAAGAATATTAAAATGAAATGAAAATATTTATTAAACAATAAACCAAAAAATACCTTATGCTATCAGTGATGCTTATTATCTATTATAGAATGAGCACTAGAAACTGACTCAGTTTATGGTAAGCAGTATATGGTGCTTATTCCCATTTCATTGCTTTTGTTGGGCATGGTGCTTCCTATAATAGATTACGAGCCTCACCATGGTTTTTGGTTTAGAAACAATTTTGGAAAATCGATCTTAGATAACTAGCAAATACCAATAACAAAATTTTAAAATAAGTTTATTGAAATTAGGAATTAATCAAAACTGTTTTTCAATTTAGCAAGTAATTTTCGACATTGTTGGTTAAAAATGTTACATTCTTATGCGTTCCAATCCACATGTTTCACAATTAGTTGATATTATTATGATTAATAAAGTTACACAAATTAACTTGCCGCAATTCTAAATCTAAATGAAGAATCGACTCGCCCCCACGAAATCTGCAGTAACTTAAAAATTATTGGATTAAAGATTGGATAAAAAATTACTTTTGTCTTTCTATATTTTGTAATTACATCCATGGTAGTTCAAAAAAATTTTTTTTTTAAATCAAATAAGGAGAAAGGTAATCACTAGATTCACTCTACAAATGTCTCTTTATTTCAGAGATATTTGTGTAGTGGACGCAGTTATTACTTCCTGCTTATTTTATCATTATGAATCCACACTACGTCAAAAGTTTTTACTGAGTTCTCCACAGTCGAAATGATAATTTGGCGCTAATTTTTCAACGTAAAATATTGACACCGATATTTTGGAACATTTTGACACAAAAAGAATTTATATAAATTCAACGTCAAATAGCTTGTAGCTATCTTGAAAGATCTTTACTGAAAATATTGACCCAATTTTCTAAAGTATTTAATTTTGTGGCTGCTCTTCCTTATTTATTTTTTTTTTTTTGCCTAAATTCAGACGAGTACAATCAAATTCAAAACTCATGTCTCCCTAAGGTATTATTTCTTTGTATTTTATAAATATAACCGGTCTCTGTGTTTGCTTAAAATGTGGCCCTTGTGCCAAGTTTTCGTAGAATGCTGCCTCAGATATGTTTACATTTAAATTAGATGTATTATTGGCTCACGAAGAAATTTTGGGGAGACATGACCTTTGTATTGCAGTGTACATCTATCCAATGTATATACAATATTTACTTTTCATGTAATTCGCTATGTGGAGGTGACCATAATTGTCTATTTTAGATATATAAGACTTTACCACCAATCTTTAAATAAAATTCACACAAAAATTGTTAAATTATAAGAATGTAAATATCTTCTTTGTCTAACCATCTTTAGCAAACCTTCTAAATATCTGATCACAAGCAAACATAAGACTAACCAATAAAATAATACGTGCTTTTTTTCGAAACACGAATCCAACAGACGTCTAAGGATTTATCTTATTACTGTATAGAATATATGGTGTTGTCTATAATATCTACGCATCATCTAGGTTTTTTTTTTCAATTTTAGAGACAAATGCGTATATATATATGATAACTACAAGAACCATATGCATATATAATTAAAATTGTATAAACTATTATTTATTTATGATTTTCCTTGTAATATAAGACATGCTTGACTAAAAATAAAAAACAAAATGATAAGTGAGTGCGGGGGAATTAATTGGTGTTATGTTCCCGGGCTGGACAGCACGAAGATTGAGTCTGCCGCTCCCCTATCGGCCAGCCACCGCTGCGATGTGTGTGGGAAACTGCTCAGCACCAAGCTGACGTTGAAAAGACATAAGGAACAACAGCACCTCCAACCGCTCAACACCGCAGTTTGCACGCTGTGTCACAAAGTATTTAGGACACTAAATTCCCTAAATAACCACAGAAGTATCTATCACAGGAGACAGAAATACAGTGCACCCATGGCGGATTGAGTCGACTACCGGGATAATGAATGACGCGCGCAGAGGGCTATGGTTGAGATAGACTTCGGTGGAATGTTATCTCTTTTTTTATACATATATTTTGTAATAAACGCATATAGACTGACTGACCTAGAATCAGACGTAAGCCCCCGCACCGCTGATATTAAATTATGTTAATAACTGGAGAGAAATATGAAGCGTGGTCAAGCTGTCTGATATTACAAAAGTGTTCTTTTTCATTTCATAGAGGACGCTGCAAATAATAATATTAAAAAAAAAACCCTTTTTACAAAATATATTATATTAATTATAGATTTATATTAATATATTTCAATAGAGGATAGTCATTGATTACATATTATTATTATTATAATCATGTTTATGTTATTTTTCGTTTTATTTGCATTTTATTCTTCTAACAATAAGACGATGGGTCGCCTATTATCGAATCTCAAAGCTTCTGTTTAAATAGCAAGTTTTGTCACAATTTTGTTTTTGTTCAAAGCATAAGTACAATATATTTATATACATAATTAAATGCGGCCGGCATGTTTTAAATCATGTTAATGAAATACCACTTGTATAAATTATACAAGAATAAAAACATCATAACACTGTCAAAAATAAATACTTATCTTAATAATTATGTCTGCATTTTTTCCAAATCATACTTGATATAATTTGTTTATAATTAAAATATTTAACATGACATCTCCATATAATTATTAAGATAAGAACCACATAGTTTATAACTTGTAATTGTACATTAGTTATTTATATTATGAACGCATAGTTTTTTCGTAGTTTCTTTACAAAGATAACGGAGATTGATTGATTTTGATATTTGTTACAATTAGCATAATATTATACTTATCATTACTTTCCTCATTATGCTTGTTATAAAGCAGAGATTTATCCCTTTTTTGTATAAATACAATATAGACAATGGAATCTCTCGTATTTAGGTATAATAAAGATTGTTGTAGTTAATAATAACAGACATTTACACTTAACAGAAATCAAAAATTAAGCAATCGTCTCCACATCATAGTAATCAGTTTCCCTATGTGCATAATTATTTTAATTTTTATTCTATTAGAATCAAAATCTATATTTTATCTACTAATCATTGATCTGTTTCGTCTTTGAATATTTATAAGACTTGTTTAGTTTAATTAATATTACTTCTAATACATTGAGATGAAAAGAGAAACTGTGCAAGAAAATATTTAAAAACTATTTTTAATCTTGTTTACTTTTTTAGCTGTAATCATTATGAACTAATTTTCCTTTTAATATGCTATAGAGGTTTTGTTCTTTTGTTTATTAGTTAATCATATACAGTTATTAATTACTTTTTTTTGTACTTGTTGGTGATTGGACACAATTTTGACAGATTTTATCAAATATTTTCATACCGATGGAGATTTTCAATATCATTATTGTCATATGGCGTTCTATCTCCTATAGGTGAGAAATTCTTCCGTTGAGGGTTTTTGGGGGAACACCCTGTGTACTACTGAAATTTCATTTTGGCTCTGTGATAGTTTTGCTTTAAAATTTAAATACTAAATATTATAAGGATGTGATCTTTTTGGAAAATATTTGATAATGAGAGAGGTTGAAGAAAAAATCGAAGCCTTCTTAAATAATAATTATTAATAAGAATATTTAATTGGTGAGAGGGATTCTTCCATTTTTTATATAAACACATTACATACATATACATATATATATTGCATAGAAATTGTATTATTCCTTTTTTTGTCACTTATATAGTTTATAATTTATTGATTATTTTTATTATTATTATTATTATTATTAACTTTTTTATATTAATTTTGGAGAGGACAGGACTTTAACGTTATTGTTTTTTATTAAAAGACTGAAATCGGATATGTAGTTTGTAGAAATAATGTATTTTGGTTTTAAAGTAATTTTTTTTTTTTTTTGTTAACAATTCGCGGTGTACCATTGGAAAGAAATGGGAATAGAGAAATTGGAAACAGTTCGCGATGGTAATTTTGGGACTGAACGTTTTGATACCCTTGAAAATATTAAATTAACAATTGCATATATTTATCGCTAGTATCATTGATCTCGAAGTAATTCGTCTAATCATGTACTTAATTATATTGGCTGTTATAAAATTAATCTTAGAATTGGGAGTTTTATACTAGTATAAATGTTTTTTTAAAAAAATAAATAAATGATAAGGTGATGGTGTGGTAGTGGCGTTGTGTATTTCAGTAGAATGGATCTCATTTACTGCGATTTTCAAGAGACTACTTCAGTATTAGAATTCGAAGATATTTTATTTGAATTAATTTTATTTCTTAGTATAGAGAAATCTCAAATTTTTCCGTTTTAAAATATCAATCTGCTCTTGGAAAAAATGCTGATTAGTATTTGAAGCGTTTGAGTTGGCATGGAATTGTCAAATGCTTGTGCATCGGAAAAATTGAAATTTATAAAGTTAAAACTCTACTACCCCCCCAAATTTAAGTTGTCCGTAATTATTCTTAGTAACTTCAACGTTGAAACATAAAATTACCTACTATTTTGCACTACTACATTGTTAGTTATTTTAATGCCTTTACGTTGAAGTTACTAAAAATAGTGGCGGGAAATTTAAATTTGGCTATTATGGTATGTGCGTGCCCTTAGGTGAGCATCTGTTTGTAATGCAATTTTGAGAAAATCTGAAGGTTATTTTGATATTCAGTTTGTCATTAAAAATATTTAAGGAAATTTAATTTTTCTGTTCTTTTTTTTATCACTTAATTTAAAAAAGTAATTGATCCAAAACATTTTTTAAATGATTTTAAAATAAAACTGCAAATATTTGTTCAATTGAGGAGTGACTATAAAAAACCTCGATAATTCCGCTACTTCGAATTTCATATGAGTGCCAAATTGGTATTTTTTGTTTTCAAATAAGTACTTAAAAACAACATACCTTTAATTAATACTAAAGCAATGCCCTGTAATATCTTAATTCCAAAAAAAAGTTTCTCGATATTTTACAAAATTAATTTACCGATTTTTGGTTTTCTAAATTTATTTAATATTATTACAGCAATTCAAAAAAAATAGTTTAATACAAGCTTCTTGCTTCTAATAAACTAATATAACACTAATGACTACTTTAATTTAAGAATTCAGCTTTAAGTAAAAGAAAACCGAAACATTTTTACATTTATCCTTCATTCCAAAATTCAGTGTTATTCAAGTGTTAAAATGCTGCTGATAATGAGGGGAATCCCAGACCTCATAACATCTATTCTCTGTTGAACTTAAGTTATAATCCCCAACTCACTAGGTATAGGATTGAAATACTTCACTGAAGCTAAAGCTGTGTCGAAAGTTTGTCAATAAACAATTAAATGTAAAAATGCTTCGGGTTTCTTTCTACATATTTTTGAATCCTTGAATTAAGTGATCAACGTTCTTCCCTACTATTGCTATTATTTCATAACAGGGACGTTTAGAAATGAAAAAGGTTTGGCGCAAATATCGTTTATTATAAAACATATAAACAAGATCTGAAAAATGATTGCTATTCTGCTGGTAATCTTTTATGAAACTGTAGCAAGCAGCTATACGTGTGAATTCAATCGTCTTCCAAAACAGTCATATCCATTTAGTTCTTCCTCCTAAGTGTTAAAATATTTCTGCCCTAAGCTTTGTTTGTTTTCTCATCACTCTCCAATTTTTTTTTGCTGCACTGAAGATTTTTCCTTTTTATCTTTAATAAGACGTCCAAATCCTAGCAGATCTAGCTTCAACTAGATTTTCTTTCCTATCTTGAGAAAATATTTTAGATATTATATTTCTCTGTTAGTCTTCATAACCGAAATATTCTGCAAACAAGTAATGGAATTAAAAGCATATGGTTTTGTTGAAGATATATTATTTTTATTTCCACTATACTATCTACTTTTTAAAATGGCACTTAGTTTCTCAAAAGCGTAAAGTAAAGATCCAAATTTCCTCGTAACTCCTCTTGTATTGAAAGTATTTTTTAGATCTTATTGAAAAATGAGCAGGACAGTGTGTCGTCTCGCTAGAAATGCAAGTAAAATTGCCTGCAAAATATTAGAGGATTGATGTTTTACCCAATGATAAAAGAGTTTTATCTGGGCACCCACAACTACCACAGAAAAATCGAATGCTTTTATTGAGTTAGATTTATTGCCCCCACAGAAAACATTGAGTTACCGATAGAAAAGGTGTTTGAAACGACAATAAAATGTACAGAATGATATAAAAATCTTTTACACTGTTTTTTTTTTGCATTTTCTTATTCTGTTGTGCGTTGTCTTATTTTGTCGTTCATTGTCTTATTCTGTTGTGCTTCATCTTATTTTGTCTTTTGTGTATGATTTCTTGTTTTGCAAAAAGTTTTTTTGCTTCAAAGAGTTTGAACCAGATTAGCCCACGAAACGTCAATCTGTTAAATCTGTGATCCACACACAAAATACTGAATGTTTGGACAATAAATCCACATAGGTGATAAGCTTATCTGCTACATATAGAATGCGTCATGCATATAGAAATAAAATGACGACCATTCTGGTACTTCTTCCAACATTTCCAATTCATTATAAACAGCATTTACTCGATTTTTATATTTGGGACTTCGTAATATATACTTACTTTCTTCCAGACAATCTTTTTCAATTTCAATTTTTATATCTCAGCTTTTTTTTATAGAGATAAAATTATTTAATTAGATCCTTCATATATTACCAATCTTCCATCTAGCAGAAAAATTCGAAAACGGATTTATCAAGCTTTGCTGAAAACAATTTTGGAAATAAGAACTCCTATTTAATCAGTAATCAGAATAATTGTCGATTTTGAATGATCCGTTGGATATAACTGTACTTGTTCTTTCTCATTGTACCCAAACATATAGATTTATTATAATATATGGAAATATAAAAACAATATTCTTTAAAAGATAAAAAAAATTTATAGAGCTTTACGTAGTCACTCCCAATTTTTTTTAGATATTATCAGAGAACCAAGGTTT
>RXPK01002132.1:0-100936 GCA_004143645.1 Protaetia brevitarsis
GAGCGTTATCTATGACAAGACAGAATTGTCAGGCAGATTTGGAATTAATTTTTCTATTACCCACTTTCCGTAATTTTCTGCGTTCATGTCGTCGTGGTGATCACCCACTTTTTTTTTTTTTTATATAATATATTTAAATATTAGTAAACACTGTTCAAGAAAACCCATACTACCGCCTGCATGTACTATAACTAATCTTTGACTTTTGAAATATTTTTTCGAAGACCACTTGCACTATTATCACTCCAATTTTTCGATGAGACATGACCGCTGTGAATATATGTTTCGTCAATGTACACTATGGGATTTTTGTTTTCCCGAAAAAAAATTATTTTTGTAAGTAATCTATTCTCCGTGACCTAATATCCATTCGCTCGATTAATATTTTCCTGTTATTTTGTGTGCACCTAAATCTAAATCCCATATCTTTCACAATTTTTCGCAGCGACGTTTCTGATCCCTCCCATTCTAATTCGGAACGCATCTTCTTATGTAAAGCTCCTATAGTAACACGACATTTCTCTGTACAATGGAAATTATAAATCATGTTACGCAGATCTCTTGTTTTGTATTCCGGCAAATTTGTAATAGAATGACTACGCTCTCGTTTTTTACCCGGATTGCGAAATTTATTTTCTCCGGGAGTACTTTGAAGTGTTTTGCCTTCGTGAACAATCCGCTCGATACTTCTTTTTGATACACCGGTTGCAGTTGAAACACATTCTTTTATATCTGATAAAGTCTGTTCTGCACTTTTTAAACCAAAAAAATAATTATATACATTGAAAACTATTTCACGCGCTTGAGCGTTAATCACTTTTCCTTCACCCACTAGACTCATATTGATACGACACTGATAACTGCCTTACAATAAGTAGGCGGAATAGATGGGCGGTACAATTTGTAAACACGTTCACGACGCATTCCCACCGCTCGCTAAGATATATTGCGGGAACTGTATTGTCCTTTAAAATCTCCGCCAGAGACTGCCAGGCGTGCTACTCAGCCACATGGGTCCATAATTCTAAATACATACGACGGAGCCAACGTTAATCCCGTCCAGTACAGGACTATGGGATTCAGAGCCCGGACAGGGCTAATCCCAGCCGACATTGAAGACCCGAGTCCTTTAAAATTTTCCAGTAACTTTCGAGAGGCACCGGTTGCACTTGGGTCACGTTTCAGAAGCACCAAATCACCTTCAACCAAATCGCCACCTACACATCTCCTCCGATTGTAGCGTACACATTGCCGGCCGCTTCTTTGCGAAGTTCCTTAAGTTCCACGTCATTAGCGAGTTCATCCTGTAACTGGTCCCCATAGTAGCCTCTTGGTTGGTAATTGAAAAGGTGTCGGAAAGGCGTGACTTGTGTCGTTTCATGAAGTGTGTTGTTCAGTGTGAATTGGATTTGCCCTAAGATTTCATCCCAATCGCGTCCTTCCGGGTCCCTGCTCATGGTTGCAATGGCTGGCGTCAATGTCCGGTTGAGTCGTTCCATCTGGCCATTCGCTCTAGGAGTAGCTGTAGCGTTTTTGATGTGACAGATGTTATGTGCAGCACATAGTTCTCTAAATGCAGTACCGCTAAAAGCTGTTCCTCGATCGGTTATGACTCCGCTAGGTACAATCGGTTTTTTGTTTTTAAACGAATTTATTATATATTATACAATAGCAGTACAATGGTTCAATCGTTAATGTGACAATTTTCCCTTCTCTTTTTTGGAACTAGCGTCCTCAGGGTTACCAACCTTATTTTTCTATTTAAAATATAACGACAACGACAACATCTCTAAACAGCAATGGTGTTGGCTTGAGGTGATAAATATGATTTTGTCCTTAGCCGGTGTTGAATCGTCTACTCTTTTTAATTTGAGATGGTTATCTAGTCGTTGCAAATAGCAATCAAATGATTCGTTAGCCTCGTCATAGGCTTGTAAATGATCTTTTGAAATATACGTAATATTTTCCGACCTCTGTAGCAATGATTGCTGTGTAGTTTGTATGGTAAATGTCGGTTAATTTGGTTAGAATTTCTACCTCCAGTTCTTGAAGGTTTATCTTTTGCTTCATTTCTTTTAGGAGTTCCGCATATGTTTTCTTTTCCTTTATTATCACGGCTTGCGTATCCTTTTTGGGGAAATTCCCTTTTTCTTTATTCGCACTACCTTCATGTTTCGAATCTCCTCTTTTTATTAGCTCACTCTTCTCATGAATCTCGTGCCATTTATCGCTCTTAAGTTGATTTGTAATATTACCGTAGGGTTGCGTCTTTTATTTCCTTTTTCGTATTTGTGTTCACAGTTACTACGGTCATTAACTTCTTTACCTCCTTTCGGGCATCTTCTATAAGTTTTTGTATTTTTTGGTACTCGGCGGCGTCTTTTTTTTCTGTACATTTACAGCGAGTTGTGATTCTCCTGTAGCCATGACCTTATCGCACTGCTCTACATCCTGGTATTCCTCTCTACGTCTCTTTGCCCTTTGCTCTTCTATGCCACTTCCCAACGCCATATCTGTTAAGGACTGGCTTCTGTACCGACTCTGAGTCGGTGATCTACTAACTCTACCACCCGCCTTAAACGGATTCTCATGCATTATTATCAATAGTAACATGCATATTAATAAATTCGTTACAAACAACTTTAATGCTGCCTAATCTAATCAAAGTAATATCTTCGCTTAACCATCGATCAGTCTCGTGCTTTACTGAACTAGATTTCACCAAATTCTTCTTACTACCTGTGTCAATCAAGATATGGAGGGAATTTTGAGGATCCTTTCGTGTCAACATTCATGGTTGGTACTTTTGGTTGTTTCCACCATATTAGGTGCCGCAGTTGGTTGTCTCTCTGGTGGGGCTCTTGCTCTACAATATTTGGAACCGTGTCCATAGCTGTTAGGTTCGGGAGCAGATAAAGAGAGAATTCACTCGATTAACTTATTTATTATTCAATAACGAAGATACAACATTTCTTATATTTTACTACTTACTTAATGCCAACTACGATCATACAAATGTTACTAGTAATAGTACTAAAACATAATGCGGCAAATACAAACTACACATACATAACAATAGCGTTTACATTTAAAACATATGGGACCACCATTTTCATCATTAGATGGTAAAAACGTAGATCGTGTGCTGCGCTGGTCTTCGCTTGATGCAGACGTTGATTTTGATTGTGGTTTATTTCTTTGGGGTGTGTCTTGGCGGGTTGTATTCTTTTGTCGTGTCATTCATTCGTTCCGCTTCATCTCACCGCTCATGAATTCGTGCATATCGTGTAATAAATGATCAGTACTAAAATCAGCTTTCGCCAACATTGCATTACACAATGTTTTAGACCAGAGTCCTACTAAGACTTCGTGTTTTATTTCCTCTAAGCTTAGTTTTAACTTTGTGCACATGCAAACTTTTTCATGAATATGTATCTTATAACTCGCCACGTTGTTGGGTTCTGTACTGTTCTACTTGGTTGTTATTGATTGTTCAATTGGCAACACGTTCGCTTATTACTTAGGTGATCAACATTCCTCAGTCGACGCAGCTTCTTCTACTGAGCATACTTCCCAAAAATCTTTTTCCATGTTCACTTCAAAAATTAAACATCTGGCTTTGTCCAACAAGGTACGGTTCTACCGCTCTGCGATACCATTTTGTTCAGGAATCCGGGGAATTGTGTACTCTATTTTTATACCTTTCTGTTTACAGAGATTCTTGAACTCATGAGAAATGTACTCTCTTCCATTGTCACATCTGATTCGTTCTGGCAGAGCCTTAAATTTATTTTGCCCCATGGCCAATATTCTTTGAACTTTTCAAATGATTGGCCTTTACTTTCCATAAAATACACTCCTGCAAAATGAGAATAGTGGTCAATGAAAGTGATGAAATATTTCTTGCCGTTGTGTGACATAGGGTTCACTGGTCCAAAAACGTCACTTGAGGTGCATTCCAGTAGCTTTTTAGCTTTTCTCTCTTCGTCTAAGCTTTTGAAGGATGTTTTTGTTTGCTTACCTTTTAAGCATACTTCACACACGTTTGTCGGGGGATACTTTGAAGAGTGTCCCATTCTTCTATGCCATAAATCTTTTTCCTCAGCTGTTGTAATATTTGTCTCATATTCTGGAATCCTCAGGTTAAAATATATAGATTTCCCTCCAATGTCTGTTACCAATACTTTATTATCTCTTTTGATTTCTACTTGGCCATTTTCAAATATGATTTTCATACCCATTGACTCAATCTTTTTAACAGATAGTAGATTGTATGTCAAATCATTGCATACTAGTACATTTTCCAATCTGATTTTTAATCCTTTCTCACTTTCTAAATGTAAAGTGCCTTCAAGAGTAGATTTCACTCTTTCTCCTTCTTTTGCCACTTTTATGGAATGTTTTACATTTTTTTTTATCAGATAAAAAGTCTGCAAATTCATTTGTGATCAGGTGATTGGTACATCCAGAGTCAACAACAAACTTTATTTTATCAACTCCATTGGTCTCCGATTTTTCATTTGACAAGTAAGTGATGAAAGCAATTTCTTTTCCTTCTTCAGTCATATTCGCCTTTTTCCCTTCTTTTTTCTTTGGACATTCAGATTTTTTATGTGCTTTAACTCCGCAGTTATAGCACTTAAAGGGAAATTTAGTTTTGAATTTTTAATCACATTAAATTTATTTTTTATTTAATTTTGTACATCATTATATGCACATGATAAAGCTTTTTTTTCATGAAAAAATGGAGGTCGTATTTTTTGTGTAAACTGACTGATTTACTTACTGTGCGCTTTGCGCTAGTATCTACGTTATCATAGCTAACTTATATTAATTGTTATACAACTAGAAATCAGTGTATTTCTTAGAAATAGATGATTTTTGCAGCGTGGAATTTTGTCCGTCGTTGCCCCACTGTGCGCCGTTGTGCGAAGTGTGCCTTTCTTGATAGCCAACAATGACTCTCCTTCCTTGACTACTCGGATAATGATGGGGTCCTGAAGTTCTTTTATGTCCGTCAGGTTGGTGTCGTTGTTGATGAGATGGTCACTTGATCCTGAGTCGACTAGGAATTCCACTGTCGGTGCAGATCCATTTTCAATCACTTTCCCAGAATTCTTCCTTGAATTTTCTGAGTTGCAGGCGAAAGCAATTTCCTCATCTTTCACGGCTTCGACATGAGCACTACTGGAGGTTGTAGAGTGGTGAGCAGCGGCAGACGATGTGGATTTTGAATCCAAAATTAGAATCTGAGATCCACCTGCTTTCATTTGGATTGTTTTAAGGACACTCACTTCTTTTGTGACCAATTTCATAACCCTTGTAGCATCTGTATGGGAATGTATTCGTATTATTGCTCTTCTTACCTTAAAATCGTTACATTTTTCACGTCCACGTTGACCCATGAAAGCAGATAGTGTACTGTGATGCCCTTGTTTTCGTTCCCGTGATTCTTTTAATAACAATTTGTTCTATTAATGCATCCGTTAGATATTTGTTGTTTAAACAAATGGGTTTCGCCATACTATTATTTGTATTTTCATTATGCTCAGCTATTTTTGTTTATTCATGTGTCGTTCTCTTAGTACATGTCCTTTTTGTGTGACCATTTTGCCTACATACGGTTGTAGGCAAGATGGTAAAAATATTTGGACAATCTCCAGCTAAATGACATGCCTCCAAACATTTGAAACGCTTCCCTTCTTTCTTCTCCTTCGGACATTCTCTTGCTAGGTGTCTAATTGGTAATTTCTTCTCTGCTTTTGCATTTATTATTTGACTATCTCTTGTTTCACTTCCTTTTCTTGGGGCGTGCCCTTTCCCCTCCGCTATTGGACATCATCTCCTATGATTATGTATCTGCTTATATTTAACGATATCATGATATAGATCATCCTCGTCCGCATGCTGTTTGCTTAACAGAAAATCACATAGATCTTTAGAATATAAACCTATAATTACCTGATCTTTGACCTCATCAAAACTTAGATTAAATTCCTTGCAGGTTGCTATTTTGTCGTAGTAATATTTAGTAATGCTCTCATTTCTAACTTGGGTACGCGCACGCATTGTATTCCACAACTCAGTCTGATTTTTCTTGTACACTGAGAAAAATATTTAATAATCATAAATAAAAATATAATTATCGTAAGTAAAAGATCAGTTGAATAAGGACAAAAGCACAAATTACTTAGCACTAGTAAAAAGAGATCCTAAACACTGATACTAACAAGAAGCAATCTAATTTACTTACGGTCTGTTTTATACCGGTAACTTATGAGGTTACTGATGATAATTGAACTGAAGTAGTTAAGCCAAAGAATATATGCAGTTGTGGTAAGTAAAATATTTGCCCGTGTCAAGTAGATGTATTGCTATGAGTGAACTATTCTATAATGGCTATCACACCTTCATTATTAACCTCAATTAATATAATTAATATATAAGCTATTTGGATTACTTGTGATAAGGAAACGGTATCATTAATGCGCGTTCACTAAATACCTGATATATAAAAGGTAATGGTTTGCTACAAATATGGAATATACTTACTTTAAATTTGTTGTTCAATGATGGTTAGTGTACGAAACGAGGAGGTTTAGTAAATATTTATTAAATAGCTTACTGTGTACTCTGTGTGAATAACCGATAAAGTACAAAAAAAGCTCAACAAATCTTCGATTATTTATGTAATCGCAACTATAAGTACTGCGTACCGAGCAATGCGTAATTTAAATTGTTTGCAAATAATTTTTAATTACTATTTCAGTGTGCTGTAGCTTCGAATGCATTAATAATCGAAGATTTGTGGAGCTTAAATTCGCATTTAATTTGCTAAAGATGGTATATAATACTTATTACTTAAGAAAAAAAAGCAGTATTATTAGTAATAGTTTTATTTTGTATAGGACAAACACAGTGACTACCTGATATGAATGTAATGTAATGTTTAATATACAACAAAGAACAAGTAAATGCCCGAATAACCGGAACAGACGTTTCAAAACAAGCTTTAGAAGGGTAACAATTGCCCCAACTGATTGAATGGAATCTTTGTACAACTTGCCCATACTTTTAAATGTTTAATACATTTTAATATATTGTTTATGATTGTGAAGGGTGCATATCAAAAGATGATCTACGTATTGCTGTGAACTGATTGTCCAAGCATACAAGTATAAAGAAATTAAAAATGACAAAATTAATTTAGCTAGCTCAGCAAAAATGAAATTGAAAGGGCGCCAGAGATTCTTAAATCTCAGAGTAATTTTTTTAAAAATTAATAGTGGGCGTTTGCAAAAATGACTTTCTTTAAAATCCCCAAAAATTGAAATGGCTGATTCAGAAATAAAAGAACTATTTAAGATGATATTTAAAATCATAAACTTTTATTGAAAAAAAAAAAAACATTTAAATAACAACAATAGGGGAAAAAACCGTAATACAGAAAGTATTGGATTAAAATAACCCCTTCGTGAATTTACATTTAAAAAGGACAATGCAAATCCTTTAGCAAACAAAATGGTGAATTCGTTCTAGAAGGAATTTCATATACCACAAAAAATCCACGTGGTTTCAAAAATTCAAAGCAAACAAAAATTTAATTCAATCAACGTGGAGAAACAAGCAAAATCAAAAATGAAATTTAAAACAAGCTCACAGCTTCACTTCACCTACCCCGAGGTGATAAAATAAAATTAATTTGATAACTACTAAAAAAAAACGGAAAATTTAAACTCTAATAACATAAATTGTGCACAAATATGCAACGCCAAACAAGAGGAGACGTCTGAATAATGATCAAAATTAATATAATCCGAAACAAATCTAAACAAATGAAAAATCGTAAAATGGGGAAAATGAGCTCAAAATTTACATGTACTTACTCTCGTGACACTATTCAGACTCTGCCCTTACGAGGCCTCTCACCGCGTATATACAAAACAACCGACAGCGCGCTCTGCGTCGGCCGCAACAATCAAAGAATACGCCTTATAAGAAGGACCAAAACAAGATAAACTAATGCTAAACATATAATCAAAGAAAAATAAACTAACTAACTGAACAATTAAATATATCCAACAAAACTACTAAATTCAAAGCAAAATGTAAAAATAAACATATGAGAATTTGCGCGCGGCAAAGCCAAAACTTGATCTTGGAAAATTAACAGCATAGAGTTCAAACAACCGGGGAGACATGTCACAGCAGTATGTTACCTCTGTAAAATTCAGTTAAGTAGTGGAGTTGAAACCCCAAGATGAAAGCAATTCTTCTATTTCTAACTTCTAACACAGGTATTATCGAGTATTAATAAGCAAACACCTGTATTAAGCACGGGAGATTTATCCGTCTGTTGCCTGTACGTGATTCAATACTAGTTATGACGGTTATGCGCAAAACACGATAAGACTACCAAGGTTCCCCGAAAACACACAAGGTGCAGCAAAACTCAAATAATCATTGTTGTGGCAAGTTGCTACTTATTAATGAAAATACATTAGTTTAATAGCAATTAGTATTATTGTTCTTGTACTAATTGTAAGTATATGCTGTAGTTAGATACAGTACCAATAGTCACAAGTAATACGTTACTTACCACATATCAACCATCATATACATCTAATGAATATGCTATGTGTATGTGCATGTGTACATTGGAAGGGTGATATTACACTGCGACCTAAAAGATCTATTGTGTGCCCTGTTCTTGCTGTTTTGGGCTGGCCTTCCAATCCAATGAATATGCTAAGTAACACATCTAATGAATATCCAAAAGAGCACAAAATATCTACCATACATCCATTCTATGGATGTCTCTTACATTTCCCACTGTCCGCCTATTAGATATGCAAATAGTACATCTAGTCGATATGCTACCTACGATATTGGTCCCCTTGAATTCGTGACAAACACCACTGCTCAGCATACCACTCGCGAGTTCAAAGGGATCAATATCGTCACATGCAATTTAAATAGTGAACGCAAACGAGCATTATCAAGATAGTTATTAAAAATTTTATAAAGTGTGTAAATATAGGTAATAGGTATAGAGAATTCTTTTCTAATATTTTCATACTGAACGGACTGAAACGGAAGATTAGTTTAAGGAATTTATTTTGTACTTTTTCTATAAGGTATAATAGTACAATAAATACTTCATAAGTGGAGGTATATATTTTAATAAATTTATAAACAACAAATTATTACAAATTATCCTTGTTAATTATATTAGAGTTTTGTTATTTTATTGTATTAAAACAAGCACAACGAAGTCGATGAGTACGATAACTGTTCGCCACCCATACCGAATTCGGTTCTCCATTAGTTGTCGAAGTGTTCTGTACGCCAGATAGTTCGGAGGAGTGAGTGAAGGCGATGTAGCAAGGTATTTCCTCCAGCTTTAATCGCTTCTGCAGTAACCTGATCCGCTCCCGGTGCTTTGCCGTTCTTCAGCAATCATATGGCTGCCTTCACTTCCACAGGCGCAAAAATTTCCATCCGTTTTCTTGATGGTGTCATTGGTACGGTATAGGGTGCGGTATTCGTTCTTGGATGGTGCTTCTTCAAGATTAGCTGCTACAATATCCCAGTACGCCTCCCTTTTCACTTTCACCTTTCGGCGGATTTCACGATTGAGCTGCCAGTAAAGGTCGTGGTCAACCAGTTTTGCCTTCTTTCGTTTGTCCACCAGATCTAGGCACTCGTCCGATATCCATGGCTGTGTTCTTCGGCGGACGAGGGGACACAGAGGTTTGGCACATTCCAAGATAGCACATGAAATCTGCTTTTCTTCTTCATCGACATCCTCAGAGTTGCGAAACGGTTTGATCCAATCATGATTGGATGATGAACGAAACCGGAAGTAGATTACAATGTAATCCAAAACTGCCGAGTCTTTGCCCGATGGATTTCGCCAGGTGAGTTGATGTTTCAGGGGATGTTGAAAATGACCGACGATCAAGTTGTTGAATGCTGCAAAAGACAAGAGACGCAGTCCATTGTCGTTGATTTCCCCATGGCCGAATTTTCCCATCGTTTCTTCCCAGCCAGATATGTACGATTACTTTATCAAACAATAACGGCTCTAGCAACTGCAACTTTACGTACTAATCTGAAAGTGGCCGTTTATCAACATTCATCTTTTTTCCCTTGTACCCTTCACATGTAATGGTACCCAAGCCCAGAAAAAAATCTTTCAGAATCCCGATTGTTTCTGTCGTCGTGATGATCTTAATAATTTTCATTTTTTGGTATCTACTGTAGGAATCTACTAATTGTAATGTGGTACCCAAGCCCTGAAACAAAATCTTTCAGAAGCCCGATTGTTTCTGTCGTCGTGATGGTCTTCATAATTTTCACATTTTGGTATCTACTATAGGAATCTACTACTATCGGTAGCTAGTCATTGCTGGACAATGGGCGTAGAAAATCTGACGCAACATCAACTCAGGGTTCCATTGGAATTTCTGAATTTTTCATTGGATTTGGTAGATTAGAGGCAGCTACTAAAGTACCTTGACACTACTTTACCATATTTATCTACATGCTTCTCGGTCTTTGGCCATCAAACTTAAGGCTCTTTGGCACAGACCTTTCGGTATTACAAGCTTATGTTCTCTTAAAAACATAGTTCTGTTTGGAAGATCTTACAAATGATTACCGAATCATCCCATGTATTGTAAAAGATACCAGTCTTTACTTTTGTAATCTCTTGGTCTGTGGAAAAAGTAGCTTTGATTTCTTTTAAAATCATTGCGTTAGGTCTACAGCTTCGGTCTGTTCGTGGTCTTAACTATTATATTGCCAGTCGGGAATCTCAATATGTAAATATATTTTAGAATTTTAATATTCCTTGGTATGATCCCTTTTCTTATAATGTGTACGTCGCTATCAATACATAAGTAACTCAATATATATTTTATTGTGTGGCTCTGTATTTTGAGTATAAGTAGTTTAATAACACATTTTGTCTCTCGCATACGCGCGCGTTTGAAGATTAAACACTAATCATATTACTTATGTTTATATGAGGTATATACCTGTAAGAGTGCACAATGCGTGAATGAAAATTAAAAATACCCTCGTCATCAAATCTAGGATGTTTATTCCGGTAAGATTAAACTAAACAGAGATTGCCTCTACTACGGTATGCCGTCTATCCTTATCTCACTTAGGACATCTAAACCTAACACTGGCCGTGCATATTAACTACAACAAAATCTTCAGATAACTCTGTGTTATTGTGACTACATTTTAAATTTATAATTCCGAGAGGATGTAAATTAAAACCTTCATAGGCTTCCATTACATGTGAGGTTGCTCTTATCTTACTGTTATAATGAATTCGAGAACATTGTTAGGAATTACATTTACATCTGCACCAGTGTCAAGTTTGAATTTTATTAGCTTATTCTCAACTTGTGTGCACTGAGACTAACTTACCGCGTTAATGTTTCTATTCATAACAGAATTTATTACAAATTCATTTTCAGATTCTTCGGTGTCTTGTTAATTTTCTTCTTTCTCTTTTGCTTATGGCAACTTACTGCAAAGTGTATTTTCCACAATTGTTGCAAATTTTACCATATGCTGGACAACTGCTGAGCTTGTTTCTTATTGCACCGCTTATACAAGTATTTATAATCGGTAGTTTGCTTCACTTTTTCACCTTCACTTTTGACACTATTTGTTTTTTTCTCTCTTTTCACTATGTTACTTATTTACATCTTATTTAACATACTAGAAGTCGGGCGTTCTTCCAGAACGCATTGCTTGAAAAAGGTGGATTAGTAAGCCGGTCCATTATCTCTGAAAACACCTCTTATAGAATGTGCAACGTACCTTTGGTAACTTTCTCTTGTTTCAATAGTATTTAATTTTCTTCCAAATTTTCAACCCCTTGTTTGTTAAATTTGTTTAGTTTTTTTACTTTTTTTTTCAAATTTTCCACTTTTTTACCTATTTTTAACATTTTTATTGTCCCTTTTACGTTCTTTAACTTTATGAACGATTTTTCTTTCAAATACTTTTCTTTCAATTATTATCAAAAATCTTTTAAATTACCATATTTTTAAATGTTTTTTGGTTTATTGGATTTATTTCCACAATGTAGGAATTAGAACAATAATTTTATTTGAAATACATTTTTCAATTCATTCATTTCAAATCATTTTTTTCTCAAATACTTTTGCACCATATTGGATGCTCTATTTTGTTATCAACCCTGTATTCGTAATTAACGATCCAACAGCCCCTAAATAATGCACTTGGAAAACCTTTTTCATCATATTTGAATTTCTCCCCGTCATACCTACTAATTCGTCATTTTGTTTTTCTAAATATTAATTCTCAATTCATTTCATTTTTCCTTCTTAATTGCTCAATACTTATACAATGGAATTAGATACAGAGCAAAAAAAAAGTAATTTTAGTTTTTATAGTAGGTACGTTAAGAGAATAAACTGAAAGACGTTTGCATACATTAATAACTCCGAGTTGCAAAAATGAGATTTCCCGCTATTATTGTAATAATATTTCAGATTTAATGCATTAAAAATGTTTAAATTTAAGGAAGTATAAGTTCGGACTTATATTCTGTGTAAAAGAAAATCATAAAACGTAATACCAATTTAAGAATTTGCCCAATCTGCCTTTAAATAAAATGATCCATTCTTATAATAATCATAACTATAATTCCAATTTTACAATGCTTATATGAATTACTATTTTTATTAATTCTTCCGAAGATCATATTTATATGCAACGTCAAATTAAATTTCATAATATTAAACGTCGATTTAAGTAGGTAAGATCCTAAGAACTAAAACACTATTTCAGGACGTTCGATCAACTGCATAATTAACAATTCATTTATATTTACTAACATTAATTTACGATACCTCGACGAAAGTTTTATTAGACATGTGTAATTCGCGCGTTTTATCAACATTATTTGGTTTACATTTAGTAACTTTCGTCATTACTACAGGGTGACCACTTGTAATAAATGTCAAAATCGCGTCGAACAAACCTGGAAATAATACTTTTCAAACACAATTTTTACTTTGTTTTCATTTTCTAAAACAAAGAATACCTTTTTAGAACCCAGGAAGACTTGCTTTATACGTTAATGTGCATATAAATTGCCAAATTAGTAGGCGACATACCGAACTACAGCCGAAATACAATAAAGCAAAAATGAATTTAAAAACAAGAAAAAACTTGCCGTTTTTATAATGCCGACCCACATTCCTAAAGATTGTCGTATGTACCGCCATCTTTATTCTTTTCCATCTAATGAAAATATTGTGTGATGGGTGTGATGTTTTATTATCATTTTATTAATCGTAGATGCGTTGCAGAAGGTACTGCTTATTACAGAAACCTGCAAAGTTTGCTAAGAACGAAGTATGAATATAGATGGCGGCACGACTGTAATATGAAAGATTTCTTCTTTATCGTGCAAAAGTTGTGCATCTGACATGCGCGTTGAGAATTTGCGGTAATTAACACGATTTTTTTCTTGCAGTTTTGCTGTATAAATATTTTCTTAGCGTATTTATTTAATATTAAACTTTTATAGTTGATGCACGTACTCATATAAATAACTGTAAATATTTCACAAACATGTTTCATAAATACATAATCCGAATTTTTTGACGTTTAGTGATTATTATATTCTTTCTTCCTTGATTTTGAAAAAGAATAATTTAGTCTTTTCTTTAATTTATTTTACCGGCTGTGATATATCAAAAAAAATTCATTTATTCGGGAATACGGTACATATTGTATTTTGTTTTTTAAATTAGTTACTTTTCGGATTTTTTCTTTTTAATCCATTTTCAAACTTTTATATTCAATTTCTTCCTTCCTAGATATTTACATTTTCTATAAATTAACAATATTAAAATATATAATTTCAAAAAACAGCTATAATTTGTAACATTACCTTATAGTCCTGGGTTTTTTTTTTAAAATGTAATATTGGTGTCGAAATCAGTTTACTTTTTAAAATTTCAAACGCGTCCAAATGCTCTTTATTGAATTCAAATTTTACGTCTTTCTTAAGAAGGTCATATAATGGTTCTGCAAGCAACGAAAAATCTGAATAAAACGCCTAAAAAAACTGACTAGTCCTAGGAACCTATGAAGTTGTTTGGAATTTGTCGGAATTGGGTACATCTCTACAGCTCGTATATTATCATTATTTGGATAAATTGCCTTTTGCTCTATCGTGTATCCGAAATAGTTAATATTTTGCTTTAAAAATTAACATTTATCTACTCTAAGATCTAATAAATTTTCAGACAGTAATTTAAATACTTCTTCGAGAATACTCAAATTTTTCCTCAACCGTTTCAGTCGCAATTAGGATGTAATCGAAATATATCAATACTTTGTTCCTGTCTATTAGTTCTTTAAAAATGTTGTTGATAAAACGCGCGAAAGTAGCCGGACTCGAGCTTAAACCGAAAGGCATTTTATAAAATTCAAACTGCCCAATGGGTGTGACAAAAGACGTATACTTCCAAGAATTTTCAACTAACGTAACATGATAAAATGCGTTTTTCAGATCCAATTTAGTAAAATAATAATAAAACTGTTCCTACAATGTTTATTTATTTAGAACGCAGGACTATGTGTATTATGTTTGTAAATAACAATATGTCCTTTTATTTCTTGTATATCTTGCAAAAATATGTTGCATTATATAAAATAAACAGCAATAGCAACATATAATCACTAAATACATTACAATTTAAATTAAATACATAACAGTATTAAAAAAAAAAAAGCGAGAATGATTTTTTGAAAAGAAGCTGGTTCACATATACGCCACCTATTCTAATTCGTTTGTAGTTCGTTTCGTTCGTTATCAGTCTATTCTGAAAGCGCCACTTTTCAGGTCAATATTTATAGTGTGTTCCGTAAACCTACTATTTCAGCCAATTTTCTGGTTAAGTGTCCCGTAAGCGTACTATTCCTGAAATTGATGGTTATTTACGGAACATTCTTTCAGAAAACTCGGTAAATTTTGCTTACCGAAACAACCAAACAAATTAGGCGGTGATTCTGGTTTAAGTTCGCTTAGGGTTACGTTTTTGTTCATTACGAATCTTTATAAAATTTGTTATTTTAATAAAAGTAACTAAATATATGAATTTACCAGGATACCCTATTGTTGAAATAGAAGGGAATTACGTATGTATCTTAATACAGAATGATACAGGTAAGTTATGTTAGATTCAGCTACATTATTTCAATTCCATGTTATTGCAAATTATTATAGTTTGTCAGATTCTTCACAAATTTGGTTCTCCACAGAAGAAAGTCCTGCTGGTGATTCGGATTCTAATATATCTACAGGTATAAGATTAGCATCACATCAAATTACTATTGAATATATTACTAAATTATTGGTTAATATAAAATGTATCTCAATTTCTTTTAGAGGATGGGACCCACTGGAATGACGATGCAATAAAATTATTAATTTCATGTGATAATGAAAATAAAGACAAGTTCCATTCACCAATGCACAACAAGAAAGCTGTATGGAGTAAAATAAGTGACGAATTGGCTAAACACGGAGTAAGGAAAACTGGAAACAAATGTAATGAAAAGTGGAGGAATTTGAAGAAGAACTATGAAAAAATTTTAAGCGATCAAAATGAATCTGGCCAAAATAAAAAGACCTGGAGATTTTTCGATGATTTTCATGAAATTTACTTTAAAGATCCTCGTTTTAATCCTGTAGCTACTGCAAGCAGCTCAAGGTTAAAAAGAAATTGCGAAGATGATAAGAATGATCCTGTAAAAAAAAGAAACAAAAAACAATGACCATTTCTGGTGTAGAAGACAGAAAACAAAAGAGACATTGTAATTAATGTCTATTATGATTTTGTATTTACCGCCAATAATAACTTAGGTTGAGGACGGCTCTAACTTTGAACTGTCAGTTGATGTACGATATACGTTTGTATTACGTTTATATGATTATTGTACGATTGCATGTTTTAAGTGTTAATCATTAAAGATTACTAAGTAATAACCTAACGTGTTTCCAATTGAACAATCAATAACAACCAAGTAGAACAGTACATTTGGCGACGAAGGAAAAACAAATACAAACAAAGTATGGAAACAAACGCAGACATCAGCCCCTTCGACATCAAATCTGACATCACAAACATTGGAGTTAGATGGCAAAAGTGGGTAGCTCGTTTCGACAATTTTCTCATCGCAGCTAACGTCAAAGATGAAACTCGGAAAAAAAACCTATGTTCTTGCACTACATAGGTGGATACATATGATTTATATCTGTCTCTTTCCACAACACCCAATTCAACAACATCCTCTACCGAAACCAGTACAACATCCGCCTCCCCGTATCAAGAAGCAAGAGGTACATTAAGGCCCGTTTGACACTATAAATTTTCTTGAACTGAATTTAGCACAACATAACAACAAACATTTTTAGCAAACATATTGTTATAGATGATATTGTACGTAAAAACTTGTTTGGAAATCTAGGAACATCACTTTGTCGTTTGATGCACTAATAAGTTCTTGCTCAATTTCTTTCAATATGTATGCCTGCTATTGGTGGAGATATATTGTTTGGATCTTCACTACTTGATGCATAAGTATAATATGCTATGAAAAACAAAAATTATTATTAATTGAGTGCGTAAATTTTTAACTTGTCAGTATCAAATGTCTTTGCATGTAATCAAAAGTTTATTGAAATATATATCAATTTTATGTTGCTGATGTGTTGTTAGTACGCAGAAACAATAAATAAATAAGTGTAGAGCAGAGGAAACAGTCCAGTGCAATTATTAAGAAGGCTCTACACATCGACCACACCGGTCGCAAACATATATGATGATTTATGTCAACCGCAGATGTCTAATGATTAATAGGTAGGTAGGAATAAAGGTTTAGTTTGGCTTGTTTAAACTATTTTCTGGCTACTTTTATTGCATTAAGAAGATGAAAATTGATAATACTTATTGTAAAACTCTCTGTGCTTTGTCGGCATGCATAATTGCTGGCATAAAAATAAGTAAGAGAAAAAAAATAAAGAGCGAAGTACTAATAGAAAGTTATGGTCACGAAAATAGCTTGAAAGGAGAGGTGAAAACAAAGCTCTACTGTCAATGTTGAATAGGGAGTTGTTAATAGAAGATCCTCAGGATACAGAAATTTTCTCCGGCTGACTAATGATCAATTTGAAACAGTATTAGGTTTGGTGCAAAACGATATACAGAAAAATGATACCCACTTTCGTGAAAGTATATCAGCAAGGAACAGGTAACTGTGAATGCAGTCAATAGCAAGTATACATTAACTTTTCTTGTGCACGTTTGCAGATTAGAAATTACTTTACGATTTTTGGCAACAGGTGAATCGTATAGATCTCTAATGTTTCAAACCAGAGTACATGAAAGTACAATTTCTCGCTTTGTTCCTGAAGTGTGTCATGATATATACCAACGCTTGAAAGGTGTATATGTTCAGGTTTGGTTATAATATGTTGTGCACGATTATAAGATTGAACATTGCTTTTATTAAACTCCACAATAAATGGGAAGACGTTGCAAAGAAGTTTGAAGAGTTATGGCAGTTCCCACATTGCCTCGGTGCTTTGGATGGGAAGCACATTAATTTTCGGGCACATATCTGCTGGAAGTTACTTCCACAATTACAAAGGAAGTAATTCGGTAGTACTTTTGGCCATGTCTGATGCCAATTATAAATTCTTGTATATTAACATAGGTATCAATGGACGTATCTCTGACGGAGGTGTTTTTAAGGAAAGTTTATTGTACAAAGCTATAAATGAACAAAACATTTTAAACTTTCCTTCACAGAAACCGTTAAATGAGCAGTATATTCTTCCATATGTAATAATAGCAGACAATGCCTTTCCTTTATCTACATCTTTATTAAAACCATGTCCTGAACACTTACAATTTTTTTGATCTATCATTACGAAGCTTTGAATATAATATAGCGGATATTTCTTCCTCTGCTGTTGCAAGCAATTCTGGATCGTGTATTTGTTTTAACTTAGAAGCAATATATGCAACAAATGTGTCTATAGAAGTTTCTTTTTCATTTAGGGCACTCCTCACCTCCTTCAGCATTCCAGTTGCATCTCTTAATAGTTCATCTTCCATATTAGCATCTTTTAGCTTCCGCTTTGGATTTTTCTTTTTGGTATGGCTAATTATCTCACTGTCCGTATTATCACTTAAAATTGTCGTTTCAGTATAAGATGTTTCATCATCATCAGCGACTCTTATTATTATTTCTTCAGCATCACTATTTACCTAATTCATAAAGAAAAACATAAAAAAGCAGCATAAATTACATTTCTTTTTTACTTACCCCATTTTCTATTGGGACTTCAATTATATTTGCGATGCTGTCATGTGATGTTCTTGGCACCGTATGGTCTAATGTGAAGATCATTTTTTCATAGTACCATAAGTTTGGTTTCAAAATCTGTAGTAACAGTTTGTAAATACTTGGTCAGAATAAATGAACTACTTCTGTCCTAAATCCACAATATATAGCATCACTTACCTCATCATTACCTATACCACTACAAATTGATTTTTCATACTTTCTATGTTCGGCCAAGAAGTTTGTACGTAAACCATTAAATTTTGATTTATCTCGTTAACTGACGTTCCAGGCCGTATTTTATTCAATTCGGTTTGCATTTCCGCAAGGGCTGCGTTTCTTGCATATTTGTTTCTGTAAAACGTTGATTTCACTACATACAGACAAGGATGGCTGTAATATTGATCAATAAGTAATTCTATTTGATCCCGAGACCATGACATCTTTTATAGAGTGTTACACAGATGCTACGTTGCTTACGAAGTTTAATCTGTTACAAATAATCAAAAAACACTACGCTTATAAACATTAACTCTGAAAAAGTTATAGCAGGTTATGTTATATGATGTGAGATTATTTATTAAGTTGCTCCAGCATTGGGTGGCTAATTTCATGGTGAATCTATGTACAAGAAATTAGAACATGTTCTAATATTTCGTATATAATTTAATACAAGAAAACTTGCATACAATTTATACGTATGCCACTGTACAATAAGTACTTGCACAATAATTTATACGAAATTCGCTACAAGAAAATGTATAGTGTCAAACGGGCCTAAATTCCCACTTTTTCCCTAAAATAAATGTAGAATTTGAAATTTTTAAGTTCAGACAAGCTAAACAACAAGAAAACGAAACGCTAGATCAGTTTTATGCTAAATTACTTAAATTATCTAAAACATGTAACTTCAAAAACATTGACGAAGAAATCAAATCACAAATAATTCTTAACACAAACAATACCACTTTAAGACGTTATGCCTTTAACGAACAGCCAACCCTGGAAAAGCTGCTAACGCAGGGCAGAACAATCGAGCAGACAAATCTGCACATGTCTACTATCGAAAGCACTAAAACTGTAAATTTCATACACAACAAAACATCCACACGAAACAGTAAGGGTACTAACAAACAACAAAAATGTTGAAACTGTGGCAACTGGCACACTCAAGGAAGAGAATCCTGTCCAGCCCGAAAGGTAACGTGTCACAAATGTAAAAAGGTAGGTCACTTCGCAAAGGTATGCATGTCAAAATCAGACAAACCTGTAAATAAACACAAAAAGAAATAGCCTCAAAAAAAGACAACAAAGTATGCTCAGTAGAAGAAGCTGCATCGAGTGAGGAATCGTTTAGTGTTAATGCGACTAGCACATGCGCAAAAACACCACGCATGCAAATAATTATAAATAAGACACTGGTAGAGTGTATTATAGATTCAGGTTCATCTGTCAACATCATGAGTATTAACAAATTTAACAGCCTAAGAGGCAAACCAGCACTTACCACTACTGTGACAAAAATATTCACATACAATTCGAAAGAGAAACTCCCAATTTTAGGCTGCTTCTCAACAAACATAACACATAAAGGTAACACTGTTCAAAGCAACATTTTTTGTAATTCAGGGAGACGCAACATCACTTTTATCATATGACACTGCAGTCAAGCTAGGTATACTCCACATAGTTTCAGCATTAACTACAGACTCTATAAAACAAGACTTTCCAGAGTTGTTTAAAGGAACTGGTAAGTTAAAAGAGTTAAAAGTACATCTCTTTGTAGACAAAACAATAGTGCCAGTGGCGCAAAAACACCGAAGACTCCCGTTCCATCTGCGCAAAAAAGTTGAGGATGAACTAAAGAGATTGGAAAAAAACGACATAATTGAATTTTTTTTCGAGTATGTATGATAGACCAAATTCTTTCGGAAGAGGTATTGGTACATATGTACCATCAATAGCACTAATTGTATTAGGGAATCCCATCTCATTGAAACCATTTTGGACAATCCTTACATCATCATCACCAGGCCAATATATAATGGTAGGTGCAAGTTTGCATAAGGCTTTGGCCACTCTTCTTACTGTGCATAGACCTGTAGCTTTACCCAATATCAAATCGGCTACATATTGATCTAAAAATAAGTACTATAAATTTTATAATGCACTAATTATAAACTGACTGAAATGAATATGGTGTAGCAAAATACCATATAGCCATATATCAGTAGTTGATCTTTTGCTGCAATTGTATGTCTTCAAGTATCTAAAATATCAGATGCAATATCTGCTTCTATTAATTGTAAGATGTGATTAAATGTGTATCTATTAATTCTAAAATTTTGCCGAAATTCATGGTCAGTGTATCTGTCTACATAGGCGTGATATACGGTTTTTAAAGTTTGGAAAGTGGTCACCTCACCAAGGATCCTCAGCGCAAAACATGCACGGCTCAGTCCATCACAAACGCAACTTATCTGGTATTCCCATTTGAATTTGTCATCAATTTTCTATTCCTAGAAGTTTACAGTGTGTGGTTGGGTAATATTCTTGATTGTTTAGGCAAATATGCTTTGGTGTTTCAGTTAGTTCATTATTCTTAAAAAGAATACAATTTGTTTTTGTAGAATTAAGGTTTAATCGATTATCTAAAAGCCATGTCCAACATTAATCGCCATCCAAAGTCGATTAAAATGGGAAGGTCAACTCCAGAAATTATTGCATTCGTATCATCTGCAAAGTTTATGATTTATTGATTCTCATACACAGCGTTGGAAAATATGTCGTTGATAAATATTATGAATAGCAGTGGACCTAATACACTGCCTTGGGGTATTCCTAATACTGTGGTTTTGCTGCCAGAATTAAAAGTGCCATCAACGCAATTTATTTACTGTCTGTGTCCTATTTGTTAAGTAAGAGGCAAACCAGTTTTCAGACACACCACGCAGGCTGTAGTCCCACAGCTTACACAGTAGCAGTTCATGAGACACGCTGTCGTATGCCTTTGTTAGGTCAAGAAACAGGCCTATGATTAAGTTATTTCTCTCGTGCATTTCCAGTATCCAGTTAGTAAACTCGTAGATGGCAGTAGCAGTGCTTTTACCCAGGAGAAATCCGTGTTAGTCCTTGCTAAATAGATTATTTGACATGAAAAAATGAGTAAATCTGTTGGTATACAACAGTCTCTATTATTTTCGATTACCCCGTTCGTTTCTTCCGTTGTTTCTTGGCTGCTTCTTGGGACGTTATCGGTTGCATTGGTTGATTTCTTCGGATATCGCACGTTGTTCAAATTTTGCTTCGGCTTCAATTGCAATTTCTTCGTATTCAAATATTTTTTCACACTCAGCTTCTAACTGGTCTTCGTGGAAAGTATCCGCTAACTTCTTATTCACTTCACTTAATTTAACTTCCAATGAACTTATTTTTGCAATTAACACTGGTATTTCTTCCACGTTGATTTGATTTTTACTTAATAGCTCACTCACGTTGTTTACTAATTTCATGGTACAACGCTTATTTGTTGAACGGTCGTTTAGTTGAACTGATTTTGGTACAACAGACCCTCAGCTAGTTTAGAAGAACGTATCGTTTCATTTTACCACATCTCTCATATATAACATGGCGCTACACCAGTAAATCTATAGTAAAACGTAGTCATAGAAAATTAAACACAAGTGTTTCGTAGGCTTTCACGGCCGGAATCTACTGTAAAAAAAAAATCCGGGCTGTTTTGTTCACAACTGCGGTGAACATCTTCAGCGGCGAGGTCGAACTTTCCTTCGCGATGGCTCGTCGTTGAGTGATTCGACGTCCTCAGTGACGGTGTCTGTGCAACAGAGGTGACGGACGCTTCAGGCGTGACGGACAACATTTACATCAAACACAAGTGTAAGAAATAAATAAATTAATGTGTCTACAGCTACAAAATTACCTATCAACATCAAGAACCAAATAAAAAGATTGAATACGAAATAAATGGATGGGAGCAGATCAAATTTACAACCCTTGTGTATCAAAGGAAACATGGCAGAAAATTGGAAGGTGCGGAGACAAAAATTTGAAATATATGCTACTGCTGTTGAACTAGATACCAAAACACAAAAAAAATACAGTATGTACAACTGTTACATAATATGAGCAAAGACGCTGTCAAAATTTAATACCTTTCAGTTTCAAAAAAAAGGAAGAACAAAACTGTAGTATTGTAAGTACATAGAGATATTTGAGAACCAGTGTTGGCACACCTGTTAGAAATATATACTGTGGTTCGCACTGTAGACATGTTGTTACTTGAGTAAACGTTAGTAAATCTTTAAGAAATACGTAAGTGTTTGATTACAACATAACATGGTGCGGAAAAGTGATTAAAAATAAATAGTAAAAAAAAAGAAAAAAGTGTAAACAAGGATAGATATAAATACAAAACACATAAGCATATATAACCTAAAAAAAATGGAGGGAAAACCCATGGAAGTGCATTACAATAATCAAACAATGGATAAAATGATTTTCGAAGGAAATGTAGCCAGTAACTGGGAGAGATTTAAAAGAAAATTTCAATTGTACCTGAAGAAGCATTCTGTGAGAGGTAGGTGACTGAAAAGAAGAAAGTTGCATTGTTCTTACATGGAATGGGGGATGAAGGATATGATATATATACATCATTCAGCATCTTAGAAGAAGATAAAAAAGTAGAGAAGATCATAAAGAAATTTGACGAGTATTTTATGCCTAAGATCAATATCACATATGAGCGATACATATTTTTCAACAGGAAACAAAAAGAAGATGAGTCGTATGAATAATATATCACAGCATTAAAAAATTTGAAGTAGTACATGTAATTAAATAGAAGGTAAATCGAGCACTGTGAGATATACTGATAACAGGAAATACCAATAAACTTCAGTCTCACAAATTCTTTAATCTTATAGATAAGGGGTTAAGTTTTAAACTTAAAATTAAGATTAAGATACCACATATGTACTGTTTACCTAAATTTCATAAACCAGGCAATTCATACAGACCTATTATCTCTAATATTGACTCTCCCACTTATGCAATTTCTAAATGGTTAGTACAAGAGTTTAACCGATTTAAATTTGAAATAGATTTTTCCATAAGAAAACACAAAAGAACTTATAGATAAATTCTACAATTTTCAAATTTTCTCTGGAGATAAATTAATATCTTTTGATGTAACATCTCTGTTTCCAAATGTTCCTATTGACATAACTTTGCAAAATCTTGAATCTTTCTTAATTTTTAACAACGTTGCTTTTGATAAAATTCTTGAATACATTAAATTAACGAAACTGTGTATGGAACAAAATATCTTTAGCTTTAATAATAAGTTTTATAAACAAACATTTGGAACTGCAATGGGTAACCCATTCTCTCCTTTTTTAGCAAACCTCTTCCAAAATTATTTTGAAAAAGATATTATAAGTAAATTTTCTTCTTTCCCTAAATTGTGGATTAGATCTACAGATATCTAGAGGTAAATAGTCGTAAATCCGACTAAATATATTTTGCAGAAATTGCAAAAAAGATAAATTTTGAACTTGAAAGTAACATATCACTCGTCAAAGACAAATGCAATGAATCTTACGCTTAAAACTAATACGAAAACATAAAACCCATGCAGAGTAACTAAAAGCCTGCGTTATATAAGCTACCTGTGGTTTATTTTTGGTACTTACGATTGTTTAACCCTACAATAAATTACAGGTGAGACGTGTCTAAAGAGATCGTAAGTGAAATAAAATTTATTTTGCAAACTTTTTATTAATCGAAAAGAAGATAAATGAATAATAATGATAAATTGAAATTAAAGACGCAAATACAGCATAATAAAACTTTTGTAGAAAAGACTTCTTTCCTAAAAGTAAAAATAGAGCTGAAATCAAATTCTATCCCCTTTTCCCTATTCTCTTATTCCTTATTGCGTTTTCATTGTCTATTTTCCCTATTTCCTTTTATAACATCCCATAAGCTACAGCTTTAAAAAATAGTTTACGTATAGACGATTTTTCCTATAGTTTATTTTTCAGTTTTTCCCTATTCCCTTCAAAAACCAAAAAGGAAATACAAGAGATGGAAAAGATACCCTACCAAGAAGCAGTGGGAAGTTTATTATACTTAAGTCAAACTACCAGACCTGATATATCTTATGCGACGAACATCGTGAGCAGGTTTTGCAACAATCCAGGGAAACAACACTGGACTGCGGTGAAGCGCATTTTTAGATATTTGAAGGGTACAATGGATGTCAAATTGATTTTTAACGGGAAAGGAAATAGCAATATCGATGGCTACGCAGATGCTGACTGGGCCAACAACAAAAATGACAGACATTCCATAACTGGTAATGTGTTTATGTTTCAGAACGGTCCAATATCTTGGACAAGCAAGAAACAAGTGATGCGCATCTTGAACCAGTAAATAATCCACATACACCAGCCGCGTTGCAAGAATATAATGACCTTGCATTGTTAAATCAAGCTACATTTGTCCCACTGTTTTGTGGGGTTATCCAAAGGCTCCACCTAGAAAAATTAAAAAAAAAATAGAGAGAAAGGAAGGAAGTTTCATTCCCACTGACACACCAGAGAAAACGAAAATAGCTGAAAAAAAACAGCTATTAAAGATATGAAGAAAAGGAAACTAGAAGAAAACAAACTTAAGTTTCTAAAGAAAAAACTGTTGGTAGAGGAAAAACAGGAAAGTAATGAGGATTTAGGGGGAAATTCTTCTGATTTTGCAGATTCTAGTTCAGATAATTTATCAGTCTCTGCATCTTTCGACACAAATGATTTCCCGGACTTGCGGATATACAATGTGCTCGTTTACTACATTTGCTAGGAGAAGATGCCATGGATATTTATAATTGGTTTAGTTTTAAAGAAAATGAAAAGGGCAAAATCGAAGTGCTGATTAAGAAATTTGACGATTACTTTGTTTCGAAGAAGAATTGAATATATGAACGCTACAAAATTTTTAACAGCGAAACAATAGGATGAAAATACGGAGCAATATGTAACAAAACTGAAATATATGGCTAAACAATGTGAATTGGAGAACCTAGAAGATGATATGATTAAAACAATGCTGGTAATTGGTATAAAAGTGAACCCATAAAAGGCTACCAAACCATGAATTTATGTTGCACGAAGGATTTTCTGCAGTTTTAAGTACCACGCAGCTGCTAGATTTAAAAATTGGCCAGCTATGTTAGATGTTTGCGGATAACATCGACGCACAACGGATCGAGAGGGAAAACCGGTGTACGTCTTTTTCCAGCAGGGAAGCTCACACAGCCGGTAGACTCGAGCAGTTGCATCAAAATGAGATTTTTGAGGAAGTTGAAGGTCTACTTTATGGCGCAGGAATAGCTGATTAGCGTATTATTACTGTAAATAATCGAAAACTAACATTTTTTCTGATCGTAAACTTTAAAGCGCGTTTTCTCGAGTTTTCGTTTTTTCGGCTTTTCTAAACTGGACACCGTATAACACATGGTGTCAGGTGATGAACCAACGTAGAACAAGTATTAAAAAAAAAAAGAAAATGGCGGAAGGAGAAGATATGCAGAAACTGCAAATAGAATTAAGGGCAATGCGAGGAATTGTGGCACAATTACAAGTGCACAACCGAAATGCAAACACGGGCTCATTGGACAACCCTGTTATACCAAACCAAATATTTCCGCCACCCGAAAAGTTTTCCTTTGAAAAGGATGACTGGGAAAGTTGGATTATACACTACGAACGCTACAGAACGGCAACAAAAATGGATAAAGTAAATCAGAAAATTCAAATTAATAATCTACTCTTGTATATGGGTATACAAGTAAATAAATTATTGGTTACGTTGCAGAAAACAGAAGAAAGTTTTCAAACATATGAAGAAATGAAGAAAGTCTTAATTGACTACTATGTTAAGAAAACTAATATAACGTATGAGAGGGCTAAATTTAATCTCAGAAATCAAACCGCAAAAGAATACATAGATAATGTGATGATACTAGCAAAAACGTGCAATTATAGAAATTTAGTTGATGAGCTAATAAGAGACCGATTAGTAGAAGGAATAAAAGACCTAAAGCTGTCAGAAATACTGCATATGGATGAAAATTTGACATTACAAAAAACAATTGACAAAATTGCACAATCGGAAATTGTGAAATTACGGAATATGGAACAACGAAAAGTAAATGGACAACAAAGTCCAGTGGAATTTATAAACAAAAAAGATATAAGAAAAAGGAGTTTAGAAAAAAAAAACAGTGATATGAAATATAGGAACAATACAGACTGCGGACGATGCGGTTATAAAAAGTTTCATAAATTAGAAGATTCTGCCGCTGCCAATGCAAGATGTAAGAAGCGTAATTTAAAAGGACATTTTATAAAGCAATGTAGAACAAAACACACAAATACGTAAACAAGGAAGAAGATTCAGATGAGACAGAACATTCAGCATCAGATATAACAGAAGTTGTAAATATTAGTGAAGTGAAATCAAAAAGCCCGCTATGAATAATCAATTTGAAGATAGAAAACAAACAAATACCATTCAATATAGACAGGGGAGCGGACGAGTCTCTAATGTCATTAAAAACGTATAACAAATTGAAAGGAGATTTTAATCTAAGTTGTACGGATACAGTATTGGTTGGACCAGGTCATAATGTATTGAAAACAATAGGAAAAATTAGAGTTCCAGCTAGCAATGAGGTATTAACAATGTATGTTTTAGAAAACACAGATAACCTACTTGGGCGACCTGCAATAGATATATTAAAGTTATTAACGTGGAACAACAAGGAAGTAATGGAGATTACACACGAGAAAATGGAATCTAGTTGGCTAGATGGAGTGGAAAAAGAAAAAATACATACGGAAGTACAGGAGAAGTTTCCAAATTTATTTAAGGAACTTGGTAACGTGAAACATTTTAAATGTAGTTTAAAAATCAAAGGGAATGCAATACCGTTTAGTATCAACACACCGAGAAGAGTACCGATACAGCTATTAGAAAAGGTTAGAACGGAACTAGAGCGTATGGTTCAAAATGATGTAATAGTACCTGTAACAGAACCAGTGGAGTGGTGTTCACCAATGGTAGTCGTTAACAAGAGCGATGGCAAAGTACGAATATGTACTGATTTTACAAAATTAAATCAATACTTAATAAGAGACCAGTACATGTTACCATCAGTGGAAGAAACGTTAGCAAAATTGCAAAACATAGCATTGAAGACAAAATTAGATTCTTCTTCAGGTTTTTGGCAATTATCACTTACTGAGGAGTGTCAACAAATAACAACTTTTATAACTCCATTTGGTAGATTTAAATACAAGAGGTTACCGTTTGGAATTTCAATTGGACTTGAGGTATTTCAGAGAGTGCTGTCAGTAATTTTTAGCGAATTGAATTTACAAAATATTCATGTGCGTCCTAATGATATTTTAGTCATAGGAAACAGTGTGAAAGAACATAATGAAACGTTGGAAAAATTATTGAAATTGTTAAGTGAAAAAGGTGTGACATTGAACTTAAAGAAATGTGAATTTGCTAAAACTGAATTGAAGTATTTAGGTTACATAATAGGAAAAGAAGGAATAAAACCGGATAGTGACAGTATTCATGCAATCGTAGAGTATAAAGAACCTATCAATAAAACAGAATTGCGAACATTTCTTGGCATGGTCAACTATTAACAGAATTTATAAAAGGGCATTCAGAAAAACAACAAGAGTATTAAGAGAGCTATTAAATGAGAAGAATGATTACGATTGGAATGAAAAGCACCAGGAATGTTTTGACAATTTAAAGAAAGATATAACAAGTGTACCTGTATTGGCAATGTGTAAGAAACACGGGTATCAGCCGACAGTTCAGCATATGGAATAGGAGGAGTGCTAGAGCAGAAACAACGAACAGGAGTGTACTTTTGCTCGAAAACTCTAACAGAAACACAATGCAGGTATGCACAAACAGAAAAAGAATATTTGGCAATTTTATATGTATATGAAGACTGCAACAACTTTTAATTGGTCAGCATTCCACTATTTGTACAGATCACAAACCTCTCATGCAAATTTTAAAAACTAAACATTTAAATGATCTGTCTGTGAGATTGCAACGAATGAGAATGCGATTAATGCAATTTAATTATGATATACAGTTTGTGCCTGGCAAGGAGTTTTATACACCCGATGCTTTGTCAAGAGCACTATTGTCAATATGTGAAACTGGCAGTGATGTATTATTTGAAAATAGTGATACTCTATATATACACATGTTAATAAATGAATCGACAAAAATTATAAACAATAACATGGAAGAGATACTTAAAGAACAGGAGAATGATACAACCATTAATGAAGTAAACAAATATGTAATCCATGGATGGCCCGACAAACCAAAATGTTCAAATATTACATCGACACTTTACAAATATCGAGACAGTTTTAATGTAATAGAAAATATATTATGTTTTGAGGACCGAATAGTAATACCTGCAAGTATGAGAAAGAAAATCCTAAATGAAATTCATTTGGGACACCAAGGAGTAAACAGGAATAAAAGAAGAGCAAGAATGACAGTGTGGTGGCCAGGAATGAATCATCAAATTGAAAACCTCATAAATAACTGCGAAACCTGTTTGATAAACAAAATACCCTCGATGGGACCACTACTACAACCAGAAGTACCATGCTTGCCATGGAAAGCAATAGCTGTCGATTTATGTGAGTATAAAGATGAAGTATATTTAGTAATCCAAGACTATTACAGCAAATTCCCTGAGCTGGTAAAATTACATAAAACATCAAGTAAGGCGATTATAAAAGAATTAAAACAAATATTTGGAAGATATGGAATGCCGGATGCGGTTAAAAGTGATAATGGACCGCAATTTAACAGCGTCTAATTCAGAAATTTCGCTCAAGAATACAAATTCAAATGGGTTAGCAGTAGTCCACACCATCACCAGTCGAATGGACAAGCGGAAAGTTCCGTTAAATTAGTAAAGAACATCATAAAAAAACCTGAAGATGTAAACCTAGGTTTACTAGCGTATAGAAATACACCGTTGGAATGTGGATTTACGCCAGCACAATTACACATGGGGCGGAATCTAAGGAATCTATTACCTATTCAAGGAAATAAATTAAAGCCGACTCAAGTAAATCATAAAACAGCAAAAGAAAAGATACAAGCTGAAAAACACAGACAAAAGAAGGACTTCGATAAGAGACACAGAGTAAGAAAACATGCAAAACTGGACAAAGGACAACGAGTATGGGTGACGGATCAAAGAAAGGAAGGAAGAGTGATAAAGGAAGCAGATGAACCTAGATCTTATAGAGTTTTGACCGAAAACCGAATATAATAATAGAAGAACCTTGAACAGGAAGACATGAGAACACCTAAAAAAGAAGAAGTAAGAGACAAGACAAGAAACAGAGAAAAACACAAAGACTGTTAAAGAAACCAAAGTATTTGAGTGAATATATATAATTCAAAAAAAAAAATACAACACAACCTTCGCCTGATATTGGTCAATTATACTATAGAAAAAATACTAAATATTATATACATAGTCAAGAATTTAAAATTAATATCCTTCTGGTTGAAAAGTAAGGTTTATACGTCAAACTGACAGAAGAAATTATAATATATTTTACACATTAATATCCTTTGGCGAAAGAAGACACACTGCTTGTAAATGGATAACAATATTCAAGTTGAACTTCAGAAGATTGAAAAACATTTTAGGACTACAAATATATGAAGATTTTAAAATATTATCAAAATTATATGAAATGAAAAATATGCAGCTTTGAAGAACAGAAGGATATTTCTACTTACGTGCAAGACTTATAGATTGGAGAACGGAGGTTAAATATCTAGGCCTTACCCTAGACAATAAACTTCTATGGAACAAACATTAACTTGAAGTAACCAACAAGGCCAAAAGAGCTCTGATGGTGTGCAGAAAACTTTGCAGGGAAAAATTGGGGATGCAACCCAAAAATACTGCTTTGGATGTATACAGCGATGGTGAGACCGATCATCACTTATGCATCAGTAGCAAGAAGCAAAAGAACTAATCTGGCCACCGCGAGAATTAACCTCTCGGAAGTGCAAAGATTAGCATGTGTATGCATAACGAGGGCTATGAGAACCTGCCCAACAGCAGCTATCGAAGTAGTATCTTGCCCCCTCCATATGTAGTAGAGGGCGTGGCAAAAAGAACCACACTCAGAATGGTCAAGGAAGGAACGATTAGGCATAGGCCTCAATCTCCTGACGGTGATCAAACTGGGATATGCCCCGGGATATGTTAAAAAAATTCAGTTGTGAGGAATTCATCACAAAGCTCAAGTAACAGGAACGAGTGGATCATAACACCATCTTAAACTTGAATAGAAATGCCATCAAATGGTATACTGATAGCTCCAAAACGGCAGAAGGAACTGGAAGGCCTAGAACCACATATTTCGAAAGCTTGGAAAAATACCAAAGTATATTTCAGACGGAATACACGCTATTGAAAGATGTGTTCAGTTCAATATGGATAGGAACTATCGGAAGCAGGAGATTATCATCATGTCTGATAGTCAAGCAGACATCAAGGCGCTGAGCTCATATGAAATCAGTTCCAAGATGGTCTGGGAATGCCTAGGGAAATTAAATGAGCTAGACAAAAGAAATAAAGTAACCTCCTGTGGGTTCCGGGTCACACAGGAGTGAAGGAAACGAATAACGGATAACTCGCAAAAAAGGGGGTGGAATGCATTTGTAGGACTGAACCTTTTTTGCGGGTTAATAACAGTATAATCTGAAGAAACTAAAAATAGAAATGGAGCAGAGGAAAATCCAGTTACTGGGCAAATCTCCAGGGAATGAGGCAAAGTAAAATGTCTCTTGAACCAGAAGAGGCCTACAGAATGCATCAAACCTGAGTAAGACAACGTTCGCATATTAACAGGAATACTTTCGGGCCACTGTAGACTGGAAGGACACCTGAGTAAGCTTGGATTGGAAAAGGAATCTGAATGTAGATTTTGTGGAAACAGGATGAAACACCCATACATCCCCTCTCAAATTGCGTAGCACTGTGCAACTCGAGGGCGTTGCACCTGGGATCATGTAAATCGAAGAGGAGACTTACCTAGACAGGGCCCTCTGACATCCTACACTTTCTGAAAGGAATAGATTGGAAAGGCCAGCTGTAAAGCAGCAAGAATAGGGGACACAACAGGTCTTTTAGGTCGCAGTGTAACATCACCCTTCTACCTATCTACATCTGCATCTACGTGCAAGACTGAAAACATCTTTCCAAAGTTCCTTAGTTTTAATCTTAAGCATATCATATGTAATAGCAGTTTCTTAAATGACAAAATAAAAAAAAAACCGTAAGTACTTTCAAATTTAAATTATTAAATGTTTTAATGAAAGATTGCACACAACAGATAAATTATCCTATTTTAAAACGTAATCTTTAAATAAAACATAATAATATATTCAAAATAATAGTAAACAAAATAATTTGTCATTTATTAAACAAAAACATTTGATTTATAATTTACACTTTTTGCATTTATTTATATAACTGAAAAAGCTTTGCAATAAAGCGAAACGTCGTAGTACTCATTCATGTTTTCAATATTTACGACCTAAAAACCAAGAGAAAAAGAAATTAAATATAATGGTTACTGTTATTGTTGGAACGAAATACATGGAAGAAAAGGATTTAATGAAATTGAAACAGTGCTTATTAAATATCTTTAGTCTTCCTAAAATTATAGCACACATTTAACAATGTTTTCCGACACCTGCGGTGGACAAAACAGAAATCAATACATTGACGCTGCTCTTTTAAGTTGTAGCAAAAACCATCCAACCATTCAAATATTGGAACACTAATTCCTTGAATTTGACCATTCATGGAGTGCGAGTAAATGCACTCAGCTATTGAGCATGCACAAAAGTATAAATGTCTTTTCTTAACAAATGATTAGAAGAATGTTTTAGAGTGTGCCAGGTCCCAAAGAAAGACTAAGAAAATGCCTTATGAGGTAATTGAATTGAAATTCAGGGATTTTTATGATTTGCAGGACCTTTCAGATAAAACGATAAAAAACAAAGTCAAAGATGAAAAAGGTAATAAAGTGCCTGAAGTACGAAAAGAAACAGCATTTTTACCGGGAATTTGAACTCTCTGGTGCAGCAGAAGTATTGCAAATTTTACTTTGCATTCGAAAAGCAAGCCAAATGTTTGATTTGTGTCCGATGTCATTATTCAGATATGTCAGAAAAAAGAAAAACAATGAATGTTGTTCATTGGCGTACGTTAAACCTAAGTTGGTATTCTCACAAGAAACAGAAGATAAATTAGCTTCGTACCTACTCAAAAGTGAAAAGAAATATATTTTGGTTTACTACCAGCAGACGTGCGAAAACTGGCTTACCAATGTGCAATAAAACTCAACTTAAAAAATATTCCCTCTAGCTGGCTTAAAAATAATATGGCTGGGTCGGACTGGTTTAACAATATTGTGCGTAGAAATTCTCAACTATCGCTAGGAACACCAGAGGCTACATCTTTGAGCAGAGCAACGTCGTTCAACAGAACCAACGTTAAAGATTTTTTTTTGACAAACTGCAAGGGTTACTCCAAAAATATAAATTCACTGCTAATGCGCATATGGAACATAGACGAAACAGGTGTCAGGGCGGTACAAAAGCCTAAAAAGATAGTTGCTGCCCGCGGTCAAAAACAAGTAGGTGCGATCACATCTGCCGAAAGAGGAACACTTGTAGCGCTCGCATGTGCCGTAAATGCAGCTGGAAATTCTGTCCCGCCGATGTGTCGTTTCCCAGAATAAGATATGCGGACCTCTTTGTTCGTGCTGGACCATCAGATGCAAATGGAGCAGATAATGCTTCAGGATGGATGACCGAAAAAGAATTTTTAATATTCATGGATCATTTCATTAAACATGTTAAACCTTCCACCGAAGAACCTGTTCTCCTTCTGTTGGATAACCACAGTTCACACGTAAATATTCACGTCGTTGAGAAAGCCAAAGGAAACAACGTAATCATGCTGTCATTTCCATCGCACTGCTCCCACAATCTACAGCCGTTAGATGTGGGAGTTTATAGTCAATTTAAAAACGACTTTAATCGAGCACAGACAACCTGGATGTATAATTATCCAGGAAAAACAATGACAATTCATGATCTCCCAGGTCTGGTAAAAGATTCACTGCCACTTGCCCTAAATCCTGCAAACATCATAGCTGGATTTAAATCGACAGGAGTATGGCCCTTCAATCGTGATATTTTCCAAGACAGTGATTTTGCATCTTCTTATGTCACTGATCGTCCATACCCCAATCCAGAAACAGGTTGTTCCACGTCCTTGCAGAACATATCCAATTTTGACACTGGATCTAGAAAATCCGGAAATGAAAATGGAGGTCCAACGACACACGTGTGTTAGTTGAGGGCGATATCAACAATGGACGCGAATATACGATTACAGACAAGTTGAATACGAAAACTTTAGGGTTACTTTGGAAGTCTGACACTGATACATTAAGCTACTCCGTAAATTTAGATCTTGATGTTAAAATAACCAAACGCAGCATATTATGTTATTTCGAAAATTTTTGACCCCTTAGGTCTTATACCTGAGGACATACATAAACCGTGGCAACAATTGCAAAGGCAACTCGCAGCATTGAATGATCTTAACATACCAAGACAGGTAACTCTCAAGAAATTTATAAACATTAAACTATATGACTTTTGCGATGCTTCAGAACGCGCTTACGGCGCATGCGCGTACATCAGAACAACGCATGAAGACGGTACTCATCACACTGAATTACTTTGTGCTAAATCACGAGTGGCACCTCTCAAAAGGGTTACTTTGCCTAGATTAGAACTTTGCGGGGCAGTTTTACTAACGAGACTAATTAATACAGTTAGCAGAAATTATTGTATTGTAACATCAATAGCCCTTAGTAACTTACTAGTTACGTACAAATGTATGTGTTGGCTACAATGAATATCATGTGCGGCTATGATTGTGTACCACGTTATGTACTAATGTATGTGTGTAATAAAGACTAAACGTTTTTATGAACAACGTGTGTTTTACGTTACTATAATTGAATTCCCACTATTTACGACAGGTTATGGGCCCAGTCACGAAATAGTCCGTAATTGAATTCATTAAGTAAACGTAAAAACGTGCGATAGTCGTTTTTCGAAGGATTGCTAATTTTGTTGTAATAGTAAATCTTCGGTGACGCCAACATGGCGAATAGTAACAGTAATCTTGGCGGGATCGAGAAACTAAAAGGACGAGAAAACTACGATTCATGGAAGTTTGCTGTAGAAAACTATTTGGAATTGGAGGATTTGTGGAGCTGTGTTACGGGTGCTGAAACTGACGTGAAAAAGGTAGCGAAAGCCAAATCAAAAATAATTTTACTAATAGAACCCAGTAAATTATGCTCACGTTAGAGAGGCGAAAACAGCCAAAGAGGTATGGGATAAGCTGAATGCTGCCTTTGATGACTCAGGTCTCACGAGAAAGGTAGGTCTGCTCCGTAAACTAATAACGACTAGGTTAGAATCGAGTGCCTCTGTGGAAGAGTATGTGAACTCAATAACAATGACAGCTCACAAATTGAATGCAATTGGAATGACTGTCACAGATGAATGGGTAGGAACATTGCTATTAGCAGGTTTATCAGACCAGTATAAACCAATGATAATGGGTATTGAGAGCTCCGGTGTAAAAATAACTGCTGATTCAATAAAAACTAAATTATTACAAGATGTGAAAGAAGAAGCTAGTGCAAATGATGCTGTTGCTTTGTTTGGAAGTGCAAATCGCAAGAAACAAGGACCGAAATCTAAGAAGACAGGAATTAGATGCTACGGATGTAATAAATTTGGGCATATTGCCAAGAATTGTCCAACTGCAAATAAAACCAAGGTAGAAAATAATTTATTTACATCCTTTACAGCCAAGGTAATGGACAAAGATGACTGGTACATAGACTCTGGTGCGTCTAAGCATATGACGATGCGGAAGGACTGGTTGGTGAACGTTTCGACCCTGAACAATGATCAAGTTATGGTGGCCGATAATTCAAAACTGCAGATAGAGGCAAAAGGTGATATTCATTTAAAGGTGCGTGCAAATAATATCACAAATGATGTCAATATACGTGATGTTTTGTATATTCCAAACATATGTGCTAATTTACTTTCGGTTAGTCAAATGGTACATCAAGGGAATACTGTCAAATTGATTCTGTCAAATGTCAAATTTTTAATAAGCAAAACCATTTGATTGCTACTGCAACAATGGTTGATAATATGTATAAACTGGATAGACCAATCCAAGTTGCTGACATAGCATTTGCTGTAAAAGCTTATGATCTCTGGCATAAAAGAACTGGACATGCAGGAGAAAACGCTCTAGAAAAAATGAAAAATGGAGCTGTCTTGGGAATTAGTTTTACTCGAGAAAGTAAACAACCATGCATTACATGTTTGGAAGGTAAGCAATCTCGACTTCCATTTGAAGATTCTGAATCCACTACAAGTACTGCCCTGGAACTGGTACATTCGGATGTATGTGGACCCATGGAGGAGAGATCACTAGGTGGTTCCCGATACTTTCTAACTTTCATGGATGATTATACAAGAAAGGTGTTTGTGTATATCATAAAAGAAAAGTCGGAAGTTGCTGAGAAATTCTTAGAATTTAAGAATTTTGCTGAAAACCAAAGTGGGAAAAGAATTCAGGTGTTGCGGACTGATAATGGCAAAGAATACTGCAATGAAATTTTGCTGAAGTACTTGCATAAATTTGGAATTCAGCATCAAACGACTGCACCATACACGCCAGAACAAAACGGCAAGGCAGAAGAATGAACAGAACCATTCTGGAGAAGGCTAGATGTTTATTGCTAGGAGCTAGCCTGCAGAAGTGTTTCTGGGCTGAAGCAGTAACAACTTCAGTTTACCTTATCAATAGGACCCAAGTCGAATGTTGATGGACTACAAACGGCAGAAGAAGCGTGGTCGCAGAAGAAACCATACATGAAGCATCTACGACAATTTGGTTGTATTGCAATGGTACATACACCAAAACAAAAGAGAAGAAAGCTTGATGCGAAGTCAACCCGTTGTATAATGGTAGGATACTGCGAAAATTCGAAAGCTTATCGATGTATGACCCAATAAAAAAACAAATAGTAATCAGCCGAGATGTCTTTTTCTGGAAGATCAGTTCTTCAATCAGTAACGAAAGATGAAAATCAAATTACTAATAGTTTTATTCCGTTTCATACACTGCCTTCCTATGGAAGAAAAAGAAGACCTTCCAACTGAAGATAATGGGGCAAGAGATACTGTAGAAGTCAACCAAGAAGCAGAATGTGATTTAACAAAAACTCCGAGGATCTTTGTGATGAAGAGGTGGTGGAAGAGAATCCCCAAAGGTCAAACGAGTACCGAAACCAAAACACTATGAGGATTATGTAACTTACATGTGTCGTCTAGATGAAATGGCAATTGACAACGAGCCAGTTACGGTAGAAGAGGCCCTATCAGGACGCGAAAAAGAACATTGGCGACAGGCAATGCTAGAAGAATATTCAATCTTTTATTGATAACGAGGCGTGGAAATAACTGAAGCTCCACATGGTGCAAACATTGTTGACTGTAAGTGGGTGTACAAAAAGAGAAAAATAGTGATGGTAGTCAGCGTTATCGAGCAAGGCTCGTCGCAAGAGGCTTTACTCAGAAGATGGGAATAGACTATCAGGAGACTTTTTCACCAGTAGTTAGACATAGTACACTAAGACTGTTAGTTGCATTAGCTGTTAAATTAGATTTAACCATCACTCATTATGACGTGATGACTGCTTTTTTAAATGGCAAGTTGCATGAATTGTTATACATGAAACAACCAGAAGGTTTTCAGATTTCTAACAATGAAAACAAAGTTTGCATGTTAAAAAAGGCCATTTATGGTTTAAAGCAATCGTCCGTGTTTGGTACGAAAATGTGAATCAACTTCTTAATGAAATAGGTATAAAAAATCTAAATTAGAACACTGCGATTACATTAAGGGCAAAAGAAAACAGTTTGACAGTTATAGCGTTATATGTAGACGATTTCTTGTATTGGTATTCAATTTAACAAACGCAGATTTTGGTGTGATAGCACAATAGTATTGTCATGGATCAGTGCTGGAGCAACAACTTGGAAGACTTTTGTTGCTAACCATGTTACAGAAATTCTCGATTCATCTACAGCCGACGAAAGGCAACACGTGAACTCCGAATCAAATCCTGCAGACATCGTCTCGAGAGGAACCAATCCAGAACACATATCGCTACAAACCGCATGGTGGCATGGACCTGAATTCCTTGCACTGGATTTTGAAGATTGGCCTGCACAACGACCAATTGAGACAACACCAGTGGCAGACGAAGAGGCAAAGAAAACCTACCACGTTTGCGTTCGTAGCATATAACGAATTGAACGATTTGTTAGAAAAATTTAACGACTTCAGTAAATTACAGAGTGTTGTAGCATTTATTCTAAGATTTGCGCATAATTCTAAACCGAAGTGCATTCAAAGGTTGAAAGGGGAATTATCGTATGAAGAGCTGAACCACTCGACCACCACATTGGTGAAAATAGTTCAAGAAAATTCCTTTTCGTCAGAAATAAACCTACTAAGGCAAGGAAAGCGCCTACCAAAATGCAGCAAAATATTATCTTTGGACCCATTTATCGATGATAAACATCAATTATTATTACCATCCAATCATGATTTGACTTACAAGATTATTCAGTATGAACATATTAAAAATATGCACGCTGGAACACAAACAGTGCTAGCAGCTGTGCGTACGAAATTTTGGCCAATACATGGTACGAACTCGGTAAAAAGGGTATTACAGAAATGTGTAACTTGTTTCAAGGTAAAACCTCGTAATGTTGTTCCAATAATGAGTAATTTGCCTGAATCACGCGTAGTACCTACCAGACCTTTTCCTTCAGTAGGTATTGATTTTGCTGGGCCTATACAGGTTAAATCAGGTATGCTTAAAACTAATAAATTCATAAAATCTGTTATGTATTTTTGTTTATTTCGTCACTAAGGCAATTCACCTGGAACTGGTGATAGATTTAAGTGCGAAGGCTTTCTTAAACGCATTAAAACGCTTCACAGCTAGAAGGGGCTTTTGCCGTAGAATATTCAGTGACAATGCTACCAATTTCGTGGGCGCAAAAAAATGTTTTAAAAAATTTTACGCTTGGGTTCGCGAAACGGTTAAGGATGACGAGGTACGCGAATTCTTACTAAAAAACGAGATAATATGGTGATTTATCCCACCTAGATCTCCGCATTTTGGTGGTATCTGGGAGGCCAATATTAGGTCGGTGAAAACTCATATATCAAAGATTGTCGGTAACGCGCATTTAACGTTTGAACAGCTTTATACCGTACTGTGTCAAATAGAATGTGTGTTGAACTCCCGCCCTTTGATTCCCATCTCTTCCGATCCCAACGACTTTTCCATATTAACACCTGGTCATTTCCTAATCGGTGACTCCATGATGGCATTACCTGCAAGAGATGTCGATGACAAGATACCTACAAACCGCTTGAAGATGTATCAGCGAATGCAAATCATCACAGGCCATTTCTGGAAGGGTTGGAATATCTCAACTCACTACAGCAACGCACGAAGTGGAAGGTTGGCAGCCGTGACTCTATCCGTGTAGGAGCATTGGTGTTATTAAACGAAGGCAACTTAGGTATATCTCATTGGAGAATGGGAAGAATTGTAGAAGTCCATCCTGGGGAGGACGGCGTTACTAGAGTGGTTACTGTGAAAACACCTTGAAACACACATGAAAATAAATTAAGCGGACACCAACAATTATAAATATAAATTAAAAATTTTAAGTATAAGAAAAACTAAGTATTTATTGTAAACTGAACTTGAGTTCAGTTTACAATAAATACATTAGACACGGTTTTCATATGTTGAATCATTTGTATCGTTGTCATTCTGTGTGAAAAGTTTTTCTTATACTTAAAATTTATATTTAATTTATATTTATAATTCTTGGTGTACGCTTAATTTATTTTCATGTTTGGTGTTTTTTAATTTTTAATTTGATAATGGACACTTTTACCTCTTTGACGTTGATCTGAAGATGGCTTTTTAAAAAGCCGAAACTAGTAATCATATAATATTAAATGAGTTTTATTCCTCTTATCTAACCTTTTCACCTTTGTTATTGATGAAGTTGTTACAGAAGATATAATTAAGAATGGCTTCAAAACATGCGGTTTGTGTCCATTTGATGTAAATTCTGTACCATTTGAGAAAATAAAAGTGGGATACATTCTCTTACAACATCAAAACCGGCTCCAATACTTAAAAGAGATATGTAATTTGGAAAAAAAATCGGTATTGAAAAAGTCATAGCATTTAAAAGTACCGAAGGCACATGGAAGGGAGATATCAGAGATACATCCCTATATTTGCTATGAAAAGAGCTTTCAAGAGCAAAATAATTACAATCATGCTGATTCTGAGGAGTTTTCAGGAACAAGCTATGATATAATTGGTTCACCTGAAATGACTACAAGAGAAAGCACACCTTACAACCATGCTGATTCAGAGGAGTTTCCAAGAACAAGCAAGCCATGATATAATTAGGTTCACCTGAAATGATTGTAAGAGAAAAAACACCCGATAGAGCAGAAGCACTTTCTATTAAAAGTAGTGAGGGTGCAAATTCTTTGCAGGAGATTGTACCATCACCCTTCAAATCATCGTTATTTTGGCCAAAGCAAACTCCTACATCTCGAACAAGAAAAAGTAAGGAGAAAATTCCAACTGTGGCAACATCTGATCAATGGAGAGCTTATCATAAAAAGAAGCAAGATGAGAAAGAAATGAAGGAAAGAGAGAAAGAAGACCGGAAACGAAGAAGAGAACAGGCAAACCTTGAAAAGGAAAACAAGGAAGAAAGAAGAAAATAGAAATTAAATTTAAGAAAAATTTAAGAAATTAAAACGAGCGGTAGAAAAGAAACGCATTTCGAAACAAAAAATAATACATGAAGAATCCTCCGATTCTTCAATTGAAGTTATCCTGGAGTCCGAAGGAGAAGGCAACAGTTGGGATGAAAAATCTGCTGCTGGCTCCTTGACTGAATATAAACGTCATGATATGTAATAGTTAAATACCAAAATTAACATTACCCAGTAATTTTAGTTTTAAGAGAAGTAAGAATTTACATTAACATTCTTTTCTTCACAGGAATGTATTGAACTGGTGTTGGCAATGAAAATTTTCAAGTTTCGACCTATGATTAGAAGTGGAATTATAGATTGGAAATGGCCGCATCATGAGGATATAATGTGGTACAAGAAGATTGACGTAATCCAAAAGATACGAAGTCCTGCCCGCAAAAATTCAAGAAGAGTATATGAAGTGAATGAAATGAAAATCTATCCTTCTGAAATTTTGAAATAATCACAAATTTAAATAAACATTGTTAGAATATGTTCAAATACGCAAAAACTGCGTTGAACCTTTTTTTTTGCGTAGCAGTTGGCAACGCAATAGAATATAAGTAGATGTTCAAGAGAGTGAGATATATGTAAGATGTCCCTGCATGTTCGTTATCTAGAATTCACGTATTTATTTTTCACATACAAAATATATATTAAAATTATAAAGAAGAAGAGTGTGTTTTTTTTTTAACTCATCGATGCTAGCGAGAAGCTTTTATTTCAAGAAGAATTACATAACGATAGATAATGATGAAGGATTAAATCAACAGGAGGAGGAAATAGGAAATAAAGACCAAGACAATGATGAAATTGAAGAGAAAAACGAAAATGAAGGTGACAATTTAAAACCAAATATCGAAAGAGAGAAACGGACTGTAAAAACACCCGCGAAATATCATGATTACGAGATGTACATGGCATTTGATGCAAACGAGTTTCATCGAAAACGTTCCTGGAAATTTTGACGAATTGGAAAATAGAGAAGACAAAGAATTATGGTTAAGTGCTATTGATAGGGAATTACAATCAATAAACGAAAATAACACTTGGGAAGAAATCAAAAAGCCAGAAGGAGAAAAGATACTTGATACAAGATGGGTTTTTACACGTAAAAGTTTAGAAGCTGAAATTAACGACAAATATAAAGCCAGATTAGTAGTGAGAGGATTTGCACAAAAGGAAGAACCAAAGTATTGCGATATTTATTCACCTGTTGCTAAGATGACTACCATCAGAGCACTTCTAATTTTAGGTAATCAGTTTAACTTCTATTTCATCAGTTGGATGTCAAAACGGCATTTTTAAATGGCATTTTGAATGAGAATATTTATATCTATCCTCCACAAGGTGTTCATTGCAAAACCGGTAACATTTTAAAGTTAAAGAAATCATTATACGGACTTAAACAATCTTCGAAATGTTGGAACATTGAAATAAATAATTACTTGTTGAGTATAGGATTTAGACGTTCTGAAAACGATTTTTGTCTTTATATATTACATTTAACAAACGAAACTTATTATTTATTAATCTATGTAGATGACATTATTTTAACAGGTCCAAATTTAAAAGAGCTTGAAACAATTAAGAAAAACCTAATGAGTAAATTTAAAATGAAAGACAAAGGGGAACTTAAACATTTCTTAGGTTTAGAAATTACATACAATAAGAAGAATGGTATTTTAAAATTAAGTCAATCAAAATACATAGGCAATATTTTAAAACGTTTTAGGATGGAAGACTGTAAAATTTCTAATATACCAATTGATCCAAAGTTAAAATTTGATTTATGTTCAACAGAAAATAATGTTTTACTAAGAAACCTTTTCGAGAATTAGTAGGTTGTCTCATGTACCTAATGTTAGGAACTAGACCCGATATATGTTACTGCATCAATCATTTTAGTAGGTATCAGGATAAAGCTACGGATGAAGCTTGGAATTATTTAAAAAGGGTTCTCAGATACCTAAAAGGAACGGAAAATATAGGATTAGAATTTAAAAGATCAGATGACCGTAAACAAAACTTGACGTGTTATGTAGATTCCGACTGGGCAGGTGATGTTTACGACCGAAAATCTGTTAGTGGATATGTGCTAAAGTTTTTCGATTGGGCATTTATGTGGGCAACTAAAAAGCAACAATGCGTATCATTATCCACGACAGAAGCAGAATTAGTCGCACTATGTGCTGCTGTAAGTGAGGGTTTATGGTTGAGGAAAATGTTAACTAATGATTTCGGATTGGATATGAACCAAATTACTGTATTTGAAGATAATCAAGGTTGTATTGCTTTAATTAAAAATCTAACTAATAATAAACGAGTTAAACATATAGATATAAAGTTTAATTTTGTACTTGATAATTTTGAAAAAGGTTTTATTGTATTGCATTATGTTGACACAAATAGTAATCAAGCAGATATATTGACCAAAGGTTTGCCAGTTGATACTTTTGTAAAATTTAGAGATAAGTTAGGTTTAAGAAATATGAGCATCGGTCGAAACACATTTTTAGCGAGGGGGGATGTTAGAATACGTTCAAATACGCTAAAACTGTGTTGAACCTTTTTTTAGCGTAGCAGTTGGCAACGCAATAGAATATAAGTAGATGTTCAAGAGAGTCAGAGATATGCAAGATGTCCCGCATGTTCGTTATCTAGAATTCACGTATTTATTTTTCACATACAAAATATATATTAAAATTATAAAGAAGTGTTTTTTTTTTTATCGATGCTATAACAGAAAATAAAACAACAATTAGAATTCTAATCACAAAGGGTCATGAATCATCACAAATCTATATGAATTTTTTACAATATTTCGGTATGAATCGTATTACATGAATCTTTAATTTTAGGAGTCATTAGGATTCGAATCACTAAAAAGATTCGAATCGCCCTCCGCTAGTACGAATCATATTATAGGAATCTTTAATTTTAGGAGTCATTAGGATCCGAATCACTCACAAGATTCGAATCGCCAGCGCTGCATACAATCCTTACGGTCTTTCGGTTACGAATCATATTATACGAATCTTTAATTTTAGGAGTCGTTAGGATTCGAATCACTAAAAAGATTCTAATCGCCCAGCGCTGGTACGAATCCTTTACGGTCTTTCGGTACGAATCATATTATACGAATCTTTAATTTTAGGAGTCGTTAGGATACGAATCACTAAAAAGATTCGAATCGCCCAGACGCTGGTACGAATCCTTTACGGTCTTTCGGTACGAATCATATTATACGAATCTTTAATTTTAGGAGTCGTTAGGATTCGAATCACTAAAAAGATTCGAATCGCCCACCGCTACTTCCGATCCCAACGACTTTTCCATATTAACACCGGGTCATTTCCTAATCGGCGACTCCATGATAGCATTACCTGCAAGAGATGTCAATGACAAAATACAGTGTAATCCGGCTATAATGAACTTGCATGTAATGAAATTTTGCTTATAATGAACGTTTTGCAAAGTCCCGGCTGAATCACCATTAAATTTCATGCAATTCAACCTTGCATATAAAGAACTCTTTTAAAATGAACTTTCGGTTATAGAGAACTAAATATTTAGCGATCGGTTCACTATAAACGAATCGGCACCTGGCAGCCTTTGAGTTAAAATACGTCGTAACATCGGAGAACCACCTAGTCATCATTTGGTACTTCCCCCATCACGTATGTATGTATCTTTCATTCTACATAGTATTCTACATACTATTCGCATTCGCTTAGTTACAGTGGAAGTTTGTGGGTGTTTATAGATTCAGAGAAACTTAAAAAAAAAACAATGGCTGAAAAAAGTAAAAGACGTGCACTTTCTATTCAAGATAAATTTAATATAATCAGTGAAATTGATACAGGTTCCTCCCAAACTGCAATTTCTTCAAAAATGAAAATAGGGAAATCTACTGTGTCTACTATATGGAAGAATAAAAATAAAATAAAAAGAGACTATAATGAAGGTATGATTAACTTAAATAAGAAGAAAATGCGCACATCCACACACAATAAAGTAGATCATATGTTGCTGAAGTGGTTTCAACAAAAAAGAGCGAATAACGTACCAGTTAGTGGGCATTTGTTACAATTGAAGGCAGAAGAATTCGGAAGGAATTGTGGCGATGAATTTAAATGCAGCAGTGGTTGGCTTGATAGATTTAAGAAGCGTCATTGTTTTTGGAAGAATATCTGGAGAAGCTGCTTCGGTAAACAGAAGTGTCACAGAAGATTGGCTTTTACATATTTGGCCGTCAATAAAAATGGGTTATTCCGAAAACCAGATATTTAACGCTGATGAGACGGGAATTTTCTATAGGATGCCTCCGAACCAAACACATAAGTTCAAAGGTGAGACGTGTAGCGGCGGCAAGTTGTCAAAAGAACGTATAACTGCCTTGGTTTGTGCAAATTGGAGCGGCACGGAAAAGCGTAAATTGCTGATAATAGGTGAGTGATACTACTATATATTTTATCATAAAATATGTATCCGATTCCTTTTGTTTACAGGTAAATACAATAAACCACGGTGTTTTAAAAATGTTCATACCTTGCCGGTTGACTACGTTGCCAACAAAAATGCGTGGATGACATCCTCTATTTTTTGCAATTATTTAAAGAAGTGGGACAGGGAATTGATAAAAAAATGCGAAAATATAATTTTACTTGTTGATAATTGCCCGGCACATCCACAAGTTCAGCTGCAGAATATAAAACTTATATTTCTTCCGCCTAACACAGCATCTGTACTGCAGGATCAAGGAATTATTTGGGCATTAAAACAGAATTTTCGAAAGCAATTGTTACTCACTATAATTCAAAGACAGGACACTAATGATATTCAAATTATCTCAATTTTGGATGCGATAAATTTATTGAGCAGTGCATGGAGAAATATATCAGCTGAAACAATTCAGAATTGCTTTCGCCACGCAGGATTCATTCCGAATGATAATCGGGTTGTACTTCGCGAAGACTTTGATCCAGAGGATGATATTCCGTTAAACGTATTGATAGCTAGCGCAGCTCATTTAGATGTTGACAAGTTCGTAGAATATGTAAATGTTGACAAAAATGTTATTGCTACGGAAATTCTGACTGACCAGGAGATTGTACACCAGATAACATCGAATATCGAAGATGAAGAAGAATCGGAAACTATTATAGCACCAGACGATCCCATAACTACTGCACAAGCTTTAGAATATATAAGAAAAGTACAACACTACTTTCAAATTAATGGAGCGAAGGAAAATATATTTTCAAAATTATTAGAAATACAAAACACTTTAAATAATCAGTATTTACATATCAAACCATACAATCAAAATTACGGACTTCTTCACGACATAAAAATATGTATACTTATTACATGACATAAAACTAAATAAAATTTATATCATTTAAATTTGCTTGTTTATGTTTAGTTTTTTGCAAAAATACTTTCACTGGTTCATATAATACACTTAGGTATTATCAATGTATTAGCCTCGGATTAAGGGAACCTCGGATATACTGAACACATTTTATCGGTCCGCTAAAGTTCACTATAGCCGGATTACACTGTACCTACAAACCGCTTGAAGATGTATCAGCGAATGCAAATCATCACAGGCCATTTCTGGAAGCGTTGGAATATCTCAACTCATTGAAGCAACGCACGAAGTGGAAGGTTGGCAGCCCTGACGCTATCCGTGTAGGAGCATTGGTGTTATTAAACGAAGGCAACTTACCTATATCTCATTGGAGAATGGGAAGAATTGTAGAAGTCCATGCTGGGGAGGACGGCGTTACTAGAGTGGTTACTGTGAAAACACCTTGAAACACACATGAAAATAAATTAAGTGGACACCAACAATTATAAATATAAATTAAATATAAATTTTAAGTACACTAGACACGGTTTTCATAAGTTGAATTATTTGTATCGTTGTCTTTCTGTGTGAAAAGTTTTTCTTATACTTAAAATTTATATCGTATTTAATTTATATTTATAATTGTTGGTGTCCGCTTAATTTATTTTCATGTTTGGTGTTTTTTAATTTTTAATTTGATAATGGACACTTTTACCTTTTTGATGTTGATCTGAAGATGGCTTTTTAAAAAGCCGAAACTAGTAATCATATAATAATATTAAATTAACGAAAGAACGAGTTTTATTACTCTTATCTAACCTTTTCACCTCTTTTAAAATTTGTTATTGATGAATTTGTTACAGAAGATATAATTAAGAATGGCTTCAAAACATGTGGTTTGTGTCCATTTGACGTAAATTCTGTACCATTTGAGAAAATAAAAGTCGGATACATTCTCTTACAACATCAAAACCGCCTCCAATACTTAAAAGAGACATGGAATGTTTGGAAGAAAAAATCGGTATTGAAAGTCATAGCATTTAAAAGTACCGAAGGCACATGGAAGAGAGATATCAGAGATACATCCCTATATTTGCTATGGAAAGAACTTTCATTAGGAGTGGGGCAAAATAATTACAATCATGCTGATTCTGAGGAGTTTTCAGGAACAAGCTATAATATAATTGGTTCACCTGAAATGACTACAAGAGAAAGCACACCTTACAACCATGCTGATTCTGAGGAGTTTCCAGGAACAAGCCATGATATAATTGGTTCACCTGAAATGATTGTAAGATAAAAAACACCCTATAGAGCAGAAGCAGTTTCTATTAAAAATAGTGAGGGTGCAAATTCTTTGCAGAAGTTTGTACCATCACCCTTCAAATCATCGTTATTTTGGCCAAAGCAAACTCCTACATCTCGAACAAGAAAAAGTAAGAAGAAAATTCCATCTGTGGCAACATCTGATCAATGGAGGGCTTATCATAAAAAGAAGCAAGATGAGAAAGAAATTAAGGAAAGAGAGAAAGAAGCCTGGAAAGGAATAAGAGAACAGGCAAACCTTGAAAAGGAAAACAAGAAATTAAAACGAGCGGTAGAAAGGAAACGATATTTCGAAACAAAAAATAATACATGAAGTATCCTCCGATTCTTCAATTGAAGTTACCCTGGAGTCCGAAGGAGAAGGCAACAGTTGGGATGAAAAATCTGCTGCTGGCTCCTAGACTGAAATAAACGTACATGATTATGTAATAGTTAAATACCAAAATCAACATTACCCAGGTAAATTTAGTTTTAAGAGTAGGTAAGAATTACAAACATTTCTTTTCTTCACAGGAAAGGTTATTGAACTGAGTGATGGCAATGAAGAATTTCAAGTTTCGACTATGATTAGAAGTGGAATTATAGATTGGAAATGGCCGCATCATGAGGATATAATGTGGTACAAGATTGACGTAATCCAAAAAATACGAAGTCCTGCCCGAAAAAATTCAAGAGAATTATATGAAGTGAATGAAATGAAAAGCTATCATTCCGAAATTTTGAAATAGTCACAAATTTAAATAAACATTACCTTTTTTTCTGAAGTTGTGTTGTTAATCTAGTTTCATAATATGTCAATGACTGAAGTTGGTGTCAATAGTTGGTTACGAACAAAATTTGGTATGTCAATAACTGGAGAGCTTGCAGACCATTGTTGTTCTTTATATATTTTTTTCTTTCCTCGAACATAATCTTATATTCAGCTGAGGAACGTGTTGCGGAACAATTATGGTGCCCACAGTCCAGCCTCTTTAAGGTTTGTTTAAAAAATTACTTTTTCATTAGGTTTCAAATAACAAAATTGTCTAAAAGTGTCAATAATTGGTGCACTTACCTTATTTATGTTTGAAATTTGAATTATTTAGAGAGTTTTTAGTTATATAAACAAACTACAAAACATGACAGAAGTCATTCGGCACTATTGTCAAAATGACGAAATTTTGCAGTAGAAAACAATGATTAGGGAGGCTATGTTGAAAATGATTGGTTGTGGGGAAAAAGTTTGTTATTAAAAAAGAGAGAATAAGAATCTTTTGTATATGTCAAGTTTTAAAAATATTAACGGCCGTTTGCACCGTCTGTGATTAACATTTTAATTAACTAATCAAAGATTAAATTTAATTACGAATTAAATATGAATAGAATTGCACCGAACAAATTTAAATTAATGATTAGTTAATTAAAAAGTTTGCGACAAAAATATAGGTTGGTAGTGCGTTGTTTAGTTTTTAGTCAAAAATCGTATTTATATTGGGAACACTATTCCATCATAATGAAAATTGCCGCTATGCGAATGCGCGATTTTAAGCGGCATTTGAAATTTAAGCTGAAGAAAATTGCTACAGAATTAGATATTGAAATAAAAAAAGTTGAGTAGTAGTTTTAAAATAGAAATTAATATGTGAATGCAGTTTTTTTTTTCATTATGCAATTCTTTTATTTGTTTGTTCTGCAAATGCTCCAATTTTCGATACTTTATTTGACCTCTGCTATTACTTATTAGAATTATTTTATTATTACCATCATTTCCTTATATATTTTGTTCCTTTTATTTAATAAATAAATGGTTAATTACATACACAATATTTCTTTAAAAAAAATCAAATTGATAATGCATTTAGAGTAAATAAAATATATTTCGTTTATACAAAAGCCAAAGAAAACAAATACAAAAAAAAATGTTCAAAAGTTAATTTCTATATAGCAATGAATTACAAATTGTTGAAATAATCATTAATTAGTAATGCCTGTGTCGCAGCAGGTACATCATCAACAGCGTTATAATTAATCTCATGAAGTTGTCTCCCAAAACCCCATAACATAACCTATAATCGCCTATAAACACGATCGTAAACAAAGAAACTACGCTTGCGCCAACTTTAATTATGACTTAATTCGTACCTAGGGTACTGATTAAAGATAATCACGAATTAAGGATTTAATTATTAGTTAAGCAGTCGGTGCAAAGGAATTTAAAGTTTAATTATGATTAAATGTTAATTATAACTTAATCACGAATGGTGCAAACGGCCGTAAAAAGTTTAGCAACAAAAAACCAAATTATGTAATTGAAAATTGTTGGGAAGTTTTATAATTAGAAATTGGAAAAGTGGAACGTTGTAAGAAAGGAGGAATAAAAAAACCAGCATTATTTTTGGAAATTGCAAAAGTGGAACATCATATTATAATAAAGGAGGGTTCGAAATGGGATTGGAAATCGAAATGGAAAGATTTAAAAATAGAAAAGATTGTACATTGAAAATTTAACGAAGTTGGTGATTATTTAAGAAAATCATGGCAAAAGTATTCTATTCAATTCAATTAATCGTGTTAAGTGGTTGGCAACGATCATGTTTTTAAGATAGACTACATGTAAGAGAGAGGTAGTAAATCAGGGGGGGGCGCACTAAAATACGATTTGTTTATATCAGCGTGACGTCACGATTTGTTGTGGGGTAACAATTACACCAGGCGGCGCCGTATGCTGCAATAAATCATGTGTTACGCCATTGTTGTTTTGTGTCATTTTGATTCTGATAACGTATTGAGTGTTATCAAATCAAAATTTTTGCGGCTTGAAAAGTTGTTTTACGAAGCCTTCTTTCTGCACCAAGTAAGTTAAAAGTGAAAATTGTTGTGGATAAAAGTGATTTACTGTACGATTGTTGCTTTTAGACATGAGAGGCCGTTCCTGTGGAGTAGGTGGGTTGCACTAACCGAACATCTTCTAGACATCAGTTTCTAATCCAGAAAAGGATACGGAACGCTTCAATAAATGGATCGAGCCTTCTGGTAATGAGAATTGCGAAGTGTGGATCTGCACATAATTATCAAAATTATCGTATCTATCATATTCATTTTGCTCAAGAAGAAGAAGTTTTTATGGAAAACAGCTATTCCATCATTATTCCTGCCAAGATTGCCACTGACAACAGGTAATTTATTTCTTCTGTTCTGTATGTAGTACGTCGATAAAAGTCAGATATCCGACATGTCGACATGGATTTTGCTTTTTTCGCGACGTCTCAATTTCTGGTACTTATTTTCTAATCATATGTGGTTATGCAACGAATATACTTTACTTTATAATTTATACAAATAGACATATATAAGTTAAGATGCTTTCTGTAAATGTTTCGATGAAAATATATGTGTAATTATAGAATGTGTGGTCGTTTTATTCATATTATAACAATAAAATGTATTAAAGCAAGACAGTGTTACCACTTTTGCACAATTTTCAACATATGAATTTCCATATGTTGAAAATTGCGCAAAAATGGTAACACAGTCTTCCTTTAATACTCTGAGGTAAATTTAAATAATTTTCAAGTAACCGCGCTAAATGTCCGTTAAGCGGGGGTACAAACCGCTAGATGGCGCGAGTAGCACAGTTACACGAATTTCTTAATAGTGACCCATCTATACCAACTACTTTATCTATGGGTAGTATCAATCGGGAGTAATAAGAAGAATGTTGTAAGATAGAACTGTATTACTGTGCGTGTAAATAAATAAATAAGTAACTTAAATTGTTTGGATTTGGAATCATTACAAATTGAACATTTCATCCCGCTCGATGTAAAGTGCGCTTTCCTACCAATATTTAACAGGGTTATGGGCCCAGGCAGAAACACATAGTGAGGTTAAGAAAGAAAAAAAAACGCGCGAAATTGGAGAAAGAAGAATAATGATATCGAAAGAAAAATATGTTATTGCTCCTTTTGCTGGAGAAAATTTCACTGCTTGGTCATTTAGAATAAAATCAATATTAAGAGAAGCTGTGTTTATTAAAGCAATAGAGGAATCAGAATTTTCTGTAGCAGAAAATAATCGAACTTGTGAAGCGAAGCTCAGGCTATCATTATTAGTGCAGTAGCAGATAGTCACTTAGAATATTTAAAGGATAGGACAGCATACAATATGTTTAAGAATTTAGAAGATAATTTCAAAGCGAAAAGTGTACGTAGTAGATTGTATTTAAGAAGAAAATTAAATGAAGAAAAGTATAATGAAAAGAAACCGTTAATAGATCATTTAGTTAAAATGGAAGAGATGTTTTCTCAATTGAAAGATGCAGGAAGCGAGTTACTAGAGGAGGAAAAAATAAATTATGTTTTGTTGTCAATGCCTAAAAGCTATGAAAATGTAATTACTGCACTGGAAACAATGGATGGATTGAAACTAGATTTTACTAAAAATAGATTACTAGGAGAAGAAGAGAAAAAGAAAAAACTGCAAGTAATGGAAACACCAGAGAGTTCGTTTTTATGTTATACATGTGGTAACCAGGGCATAAACAGTACCAATGCAAGAATGTAAACTATCGACAAGAATATGGTGGAGAGCGACAAAGTCAAGAAGAGATTACAACCAACGAGGTAATATCGAGGAAGAGGCAACAATCGAGGAAGAAGTAGCAGTCGAGGAAGAGGTTACAGTCAAGGAAGAAACTATGGAAATGGTCATGGAAGCTACAGTCGAGGAAGAGGTCAAACTCCAAGATCATTTGTTGCTGACAGGTCTGCATCGGGTGACATTGAACAAGATGATGAAGCATTCCTCTGTGGTGATGTGTATAAATGTGAAGTAGCAGATTCAAACATAGAATGGTACATGGATTCAGGTAGTTCAGACCATCTGGTAAACACAAAATCCTTTTTTGATGAATATATTGAGTTGGAAATACCAAAGAAAATTTCGGTGGCAAAGAATGGCATAGCTTTAGATGCTGTAGGGATTGGAAATATTAAGGTAAAATATTTAGTAAATAACAAACCTAGTTTTGTAACAATAATGAATGTGTACTATGTACCAGATTTAAGAAAGAATTTGTTATCTGTATCAAAGATGAGTACTAACGGTTACAGAGTAGTTTTTAATGAACAAAATGTTAGGGTTTATAATATAGCAGGGAAATTAATATTAATAGGTTATAGAAATGGTTCTTTGTACACAGTAAATTCAATTTTAAGAAATTTAGAAAGTAATTATGTATCTGAAAATAATAATGAGCTATTACAATTGTGGCATAGACGTTTTGGCCATTTAGGATATAATAATGTTAAGCAATTAGTAGACAAAAATATGGTAATTGGTTTATCTGACCTTCAGAATTGTAAAATTAAACAAACATTATGTCAACATTGTATATTAGGTAAAATGACTAGACAGCCTTTTAACAAGAAAGGATTTAGGGCAAGTAAACCTCTAGAATTAGTCCATACGGATGTCTGTGGACCAATAAGTCCTAATACGTGGAATGATTGTAATTACTTTGTTACGTTTATAGATGACTTTACTCACTTTGTGGTTGTTTATTTAATAAAAGAAAAATCTGAAGTTTTTGAGAAATTTAAAAAGTATTACTATTATGCAACTAAACATTTCAATGTAGATTTACTAAAATTAAGGTCTGATAATGGAAGGGAATATGTTTCGAGGGAGTTTCAACAATTTTGTGATGAAAAGGGTATACAATTACAGTACACTGTAGCATACAATCCCGAGTTGAATGGAGTTGCAGAACGCATGAACCGGACATTAATAGACAAAGCGCGTACCATATTGTTGGAATCAGACATGCCCAAACATTTCTGGGGAGAAGCGGTATATTATTCGGCATACGTTACTAATAGAAGTCCAACAGCGTTTAGAGAAAAAACCCCGAGTGAGCTATGGGAAGGAAGAAAACCCAATGTAGAAAAGATGAGAGCTTTTGGATGTACAGCGTATAATTACGTGCCAAAGGAATTACGAAAAAAACTCGATCCAAAAGGTAAGAAGATGATTATGATAGGATATTGTGTAGGTGGATATAAGTTATGGGATCCGGAAAAATACACGGTAGTCGTTGCAAGAAATGTTATATTTGATGAAAGACCAAAGGAGAAACAGGAATTGGTATACATTGAAAGAAGTCAAAATGAAAACGAACAAGAGAAATGTGGCGAAGAAGCACAAAATGATAAAGAAGAAGATTTTAATCGATGTGTGGATATAGGTAACCAAGAAGGTGAAAATAGCAAAACAAGAACTAGAAATAAGCCAAAATGGCACGACGACTATGAGATGAATTTTGATATTGAAGAAGACGAAGCATTGTTTGCGCTTCATGTAGGCCAAACCGATAACGTACCTCTGAATTATGAAGATCTTAAATTACGAAAGGACCGGGAAGAATGGATGAACGCTATGAAAGAAGAAGTAGAAGTTTTAAAAGAGAGAAATACATGGGAAGTTGTACCACAACCAAAGAATGAAAGATTGATTGATACTAAATGGGTATTTACAAAGAAAGAACTTCATGGTAAGTACAATGTATAAGCCAGATTAGTTGCGCTTGGTTTTCAACAACAGGAAGACTTCAGTGATATCTACTCTCCTGTGTTGAGAATGCAAACCTTGAGAATCTTACTATCCGTAGCTGTTTATAGGGAGTATCAAATACATCAAATGGACGTCAAGGGAGCATTTTTATATGGTGAAATTAAGGACAATGTGTTTTTAAAACCACCAAAAGGTATTAAAATAGAAAATGGATACGCTTTAAGATTAAAAAAGGCACTATACGGGTTGAAGAAATCACCTAAGCACTGGTATGAACGTTTTACTGAAATAATCACCGGCTTTGGATTTAAAAGATCAGAAAATGATTATTGTTTATACTACAAAAACGATTTATATATATTACTGTACGTTGATGATTTACTAATTTTGGGAAACGATTCGCGGGAAATCAGAAAAGTGAAAGATTTCTTATCAAGTCAATTTCGAATGAAAGACATGGGAAAAGGACAACCTACTATATTTGGGTATTTCAATAAATAAGCAACAGGATTGCATTACCATCGACCAAACAAAATATTTGCGGAATATTTTAAAACGCTTTGGCATGAGCGAATGTAACAGAATTGAGACACCTATGGATGCAAATTTTAAATTAGATGAAAACTGCATTGTGGACCCTTCTTATGAAAGTCAGTGTAGATCTTTAATCGGATCATTAATGTATGCAACTGTAGCATCAAGGCCAGATTTGGCAGCATCGGTTTATTACCTAAGTAGATTTCAAAGTAGACCGAGTGTAGAGTTATGGAAAGCGTTGAAACGAATTTTAAGATATATTAAGGCCACTATTGATTATCAACTGTTATACACGAAAGATGTCTCAAGTTCAGCTCTTGTAGGATATGCTGATGCCGACTGGGCAAGAGATAACGATCGCAAATCAACTTCTGGGTATTTATTTAAAGTTTATGGGAATACAGTGATTTGGAGATCTAAAAAACAAAGTACCGTCGCCCTAAGTACAACAGAGGCGGAATATGTATCTTTATGTGAAGCTTCTGTTGAAGCATGTTGGGTTAGAAAGTTACTATTAGAATTAAGTGTTGATACGGGTATCATAAACATTTTCGAAGACAATCAAAGTACCATAAAATCTGTTAAAAACCCTGATCAGAAAAGACTGAAACACATGGAGGTCAAATTAAAATTTTATCAAACAAAAGGTTGAACAAGGAATTATTAAAGTAGAGTATATACCAAGTAGAGAACAACTAGCGGATGTTTTCACAAAACCATTGTGTAAGACTTTATTTAAGTATTGTATTGTAAATTTAGGATTATGTAATAAAAACACGAACGTTGAGGAAGAGTGTTAAGTTGGCAACGATCATGTTTTTAAGATAGACTACATGTAAGAGAGAGGTAGTATCAATCGGGAGTAATAAGAAGAATGTTGTAAGATAGAACTGTATTACTGTGCGTGTAAATAAATAAATAAGTAACTTAAATTGTTTGGATTTGGAATCATTACAAATTGAACATTTCATCCCGCTCGATGTAAAGTGCGCTTTCCTACCAATATTTAACAAATCGTACTGTTTTTAGTTACAATAAAATCAAAGGTGAACATGTTTAATTAATTTGCCAATCGGGAATTGTAAAGCAGGGTCTCGTAGTTCGAAATAGGAATGGCCAAAACCTACTGGTTTTACTATTTCTATTAACCAGTTTTTTCTTTTTAATCTAAATACCAGGTAAAAAAAGGTAATGACAGGAAATAATTTGAAGTCATTAATGTCAACAAAACCACCAACATTTGCAGTTGATTGGAAGTTCTGTGGCTTCTGAAATGTTCCTAGTTTGAAAGTAGATCAATCGATCAATGCCACCCAAGTTTACAGTACTTTGTAAACCCTCCTCTTTTAAAAAAAGCAACATAAATTAAACAAATTTGGACATTTATTCAGTGACCACGTTAAACTTCACCACAACCCGGACGACAATTGTTAGATCTTCATTATGCTTTAACATGATGTCTATATTTACAACATTTGTAGCATTGTGTAACACGATAAATGCACGATTTAGGTCTTTAATACTATAACATCATGGAATAAATATAGGTAATGACTTACCCCTAACTATTACTATAATTCATGCGGTATTTGTAAACTCTCGCTCAGATTTTCCTTCATTTAAAATTTTCCTTTTAATTCTTTTTACATGTATAATTTTATGATTAAATTCAGATTATATATATTCGTTTATGAATTTCTCTGATAAAGCAGCATCTTCTTGTCTTACTACTGCATTACAACTTACAACGTGTCTATAGTTAAATGTTTCTAATTGTTGATCTGAAATAAAGGTTGATTATAAAAAAAAATAGCTATTTTGATATTGAATTCAATGTAAATTTGATTTTTTCTCTCAACTGTATTTTTTAATAACAATTTCCCAGAAGCCATATATCTCTTAGCTGCACAATGATTTCGCTAAAAAATTGGACATAAATTTGGAAAACTGGAAGGTCATATATGTTCAATTCGGAAATGTTATTCTAACAATTAAGATAATTCATAAATAAGAAACTACAGACTCCATCTGATTACTTCCAATATTAAATTTATTCCTTGATCCTTCAATTTCTAATGAATTAAATCCATTAAAATTAACTTCCTTCATAGGTACTTCCATCTTACATCTTTTCTTAAATGTTCATTCTCATTAAAACTTAATTCTGGGCGAGTTGACACTTCCCATTTTTTCCCGTGGGTACACTACTAACCGTATAATACATTTAAAAACGGAAAAATCGACTCAACTGACCATAACCTACGACCACCTACGAACTCTTAAAAAAATAATTGTTGCCAACTGAACAAAAAAAAAGAATGTTCTTATTTAAAAATATTATTTAAGTCAATTTAACAAAAAAATAAATCCTGTAACCATTTTTTTAGTATTGCAAGTGATAACATTCAAGTTTCCATATAATGGAGATAAAGACAAAAGATGTGATAGGATACTTATCGGAAAATTAAATAATTTAAATTTGTTTAATATTTGTTAATCACTTATAAAACTATAAGTTTACGATTTCGATTACGATAGAATATATGCCCAACATATATTTTTAACACTGTAGCATTTTGTTTACAGGTGGACCAAATTGATGTACATAACAGGCAAACTTGTTTTCGCGAAGACACGAAAAAAAGAACACATTAGGGAAATCCAATTGGATTTTAATATTTTTCACCGTTTTCAATAAAAAATATTTTTCTTCCATTTCTATTTTACGATATAACTCTCTTATTATTTAATAATTTAGATATTTTTCATACACAGTCCTTTATTTATCTACTTTCTAATAATCTTTCAACATTTTTAATTAGGACGTCATATTGTGTTTTCATTATTTCAATTATAATGTAAATCGACGTTGAATAATTCACACATATAATTAACATTGCTAGCTGTGTTCTCGTTAAGATTCATAACAAGTGGAAGATTATATAGGATTATTCTTTTTAGATATAGGTATTTATATTGAAATATTTTTATCCGTTTTCCTCATTCATCGTTTTCGGGACACGACTTCTAGCGGATAATATATCATACAAGTGCTATATATGGTGCTAATTTACAGCTTTTTACAAAATTAACACGTTTTTTATAAATATTTCAATATGCTAATCTATCTTCAGCTATATATTCTACACTTGAAGGCGCCACAGGCATTTTTGTGTATCCCTATTTCACATTGAAAGACTAGGAAAATTTATACTTTTATGTCGTTTTTAAATTAAAAAAATGTATTTGTTAGGAAGATTTTTATGAGAACAATGAGTTTGTTTTTTAGATGATTTCAAAATGAAACTTTTTTATTTAATTTGAAATGACTCATGCGCCATCTAGCAAACAATAGTTAAAGAACGTTAGGTGCGATAAATATTATAGGAGCATGTGTGGATATGGCAAATAGTCAAAGAAATGTTTCACTGGCGAAATATAGATGCCACCACAAGTATTTTCCTATGGAAATATATTACCACTACAAATGCACAAGGGGAAATGCTAGTAGTGCCATCTATGTTTCGCCAGTGGAAACAGTTCTTTGACCATATTTGGTGGGATGTTGTAATATTTGTAGAATACTATAATTTGACCAGTTATCCCAAATATGTATAAAAAATAACTTCTCCGTCGTACTGTAGATGTCACGGCTAGGCTTGTTTTAGAAAAGTGTGCAACCAGTTTGTTTTTTAGATGATTTCAAAATGAAACTTTTCATTTAATTTGAAATGACTGATGCGCCATCTAGCAAACAATAGTTAAAGAACGTTAGGTGCGATCAAATATTATAGGAGCATGTATGGATATAGCAAATAGTCAAAGAAATGTTCCACTGGCGAAATATAGATGCCACCACAAGTATTTTCCAATGGAAATATATTACCACTACAAATGCACAAGGGGAAATGCTAGTAGTGCCATCTATGTTTCGCCAGTGGAATAGTTCTTTGACCATATTTAGTGGGATGTTGTAATATTTGTAGAATACTATAATTTGACTAGTTATCCTAAATATGTATAAAGAATAGCTTCTCCGTCGAACTGTAGATGTCACGGCTAGGCTTGTTTTAGAAAAGTGTGCAACCAAACAAATAAGGTACTTTCTTTTTAACATTCTATTTGAAAAATTTAGTGTTGTGATTTATCCCCACTACAGCGAGATTTGTTATCAAGATTTGTAACCCCCTTTCCCTTGTGGAACATAATACTATTTTTTAGGTTCAGTATGTTCAAAACGTGTATGCTTTTGTGCATTCTTTTCGCAATACTAGTTACTGAACATGATCGTGATAAACATTCAATCACGTTTTGAAAATCATGATTCAGAAACTTACAAATAGAAAATAGCTATATTAAACGTGATCTGAACTGTTTAACAAATTTAACACGTCAAATCACCTTTAATGTAAGTGGAATAAATGGAATTTCCCGTTGCACGAAAGCGCAAAAAAAAATAAGATAACCGAAGAGGTAGAGCACCAAGGAAGGAATTGTCATTTCCTAAAATTGCTATGAAATTAATGTTAAATGAGTCAAAATAAGCAACAGTTAACCGTGGCCTCAATGGATTAATATTGGTTTTATAATGAAATTAATTAAAACATATTTTTACGTTAAAACGAAGCTATACATACGGAATATTTGCTTTTATTTATTTTATGAATACTCTATTTTTTTTTAGTAATAAAATATTTTTGCTTTTAGAGGACATTTCAAATGATCTTTATGTTTCTTGATATATACATTTGGACGCTTCTTGTTAATATATCTGCATCAGTTAACAACGGAAAAATATTATCTTGAAAAAAAAACTGGAGAAAAAAAAATATTATTGGAAAATAATAAGAGTGTGTCTATGAAATTTATAATTTATCTTTTTTTTAAACTTCAGTTCTCTCGGAAATACCATCTTCCATGATCTTATGTCTTCCGATTTTATATGGATAGCATTGTATCTATCTCCAACGGTTTTGTAGACATTCGCGATTTTTCAGTTTCTCACGATAAATACCTATTGCGAAGCGCCGTCGCTGGCCACCTTCCCCTCGCATTTCATTAGGCTTGTGACTGGCAGCAATAATACTGGCATGCTTAGAAAGTGGCCAACAGAACGTAATAGAACCATTAGAAACAAACAAAACTTGAAATTAAAAAAAGAAAAATTTACTAAAGTCCTGAAATATTGGAGATGAACATAGCAAAGATAAAAGAAAACACAACATTACTGGAATCTGGAATACCAATAAATTAGCACATTTTTCAAATTACATTTTACTCTATCCAATGTGTGCCGTACGTACACATCGAGTGTTTTGCTCGAAACAGCCTTACACTTTAAATTAGTGTTGTCATTGTACAGAGAATTTGTACAACACAATTATATTAAATGTTCAAAATGCTGTCCGTTTTGGGCATTACATAATCGAAATCGCTTTTGCAAACACTTCTGAACATTTCTGAGCATTTCTTGGTGTGACTTCTTGAACGCTTTTGAAATACGATGGCGCCATATCATCAGGGGTTGTTGGTGGCGTCTCATAAACTTTATTTTTAAAGAAACCCCATAAGAAGATATCGCAGCTTGTAAGATCTCTATAAATATATATATTGCTGTGTTTCATAAGAGGAAAGCTACCAACCATATTGAAATGTAATTATTATTTTATGATACGCACCTGTTATGTAAGTCCAGGTATTAATTTCGATAGCGTATTAGTAGTCATGGAGTTGAATATAATTTATCGTCTGACAACTGTCGGACAGCCTGGTATTTCCTAGGTATCTATTTTATTTGAATGGGTAGTGACTCAATGTAATTCGTTGAGAGAAAATGTATTTGAAAATCCTTGGTTACGTGTGATAGTTGATAAAAGTCTTGAAAAAGCTGTGTGATTTCTTCTAAAATATAAATCAATTACAACCAAAATTGGCGGGGGATATCTGGTATCGAAGAGGGTAAATTCACAAAATTTGGTGTTTTCTATATCTGCGGTACTTGTTCTACATGGGAGTGTGCATGTGTTTTCTGTTCCGAGTCTAAACATACATCCTGAATGTAACGAAGGAGGTGAATATACGAGCGAATCTGGATTGTCACTACAAGGAAATCACATTCGGAGGTACTCTGGTTATTTGTATAAACCGGAAAACGAGGTATCTGGTCAAAACATTCTTTAAATTATTATTATTTCGTATGAGATTTAAATTATGAGCTTTTGTAAGTTGGCAAACGTGGTTGGTGGTTTGCTATTCTCTTATGATAGCGCGGGATATTTTAAAAGTTCCTTTTGGAATTAAAGAATCGGAAATTATACTGGATAATTGATAAATACTTGTTTGAATATCCCAGATAAAATATACTCACCTTGAGTAAGAGTTCTCATACTTTTTTATATATTTCCTGTATAGACTTGTTAATGAATTATACATGTTATTAATGATTGCACTGTTTTATTAAAGGATGTTATTTATTTATTTTGCTATATGCTTGTAAAATATAATATTAAAGGAGTCAAAACAAGTAACAGTTTAGTAAAAAAACAAAAACACAACACACACATTGCTCAATTGGATTAATACTCGTTTATATAATGAGAATTAAAACATGATTTTGTGTGCGGATATTTATATTTATTTTACCCTGTTGATTTATTTGCGGTGATAAAATATTTTTGCTGTTTAGTGACTAGTGGACATTTAAATATCATGTTGTTTCTTGATATATAATTATGTTTTTTTTTGCTAATTCTAGTCAATATGTCCGCAGTTAACAGCGAAAGAATATTATCTTGCTAAAAACTGAAATAAAAATATCAGAAAACATTAAAAAAGTGTATCTCTAAAATCGATAAATTTTTCTTTTTCTTTAAATTCACTCTTAGAAATACCATGATGTTTGAGAAACATAAGCTCATATTTGTTTCCAAAATTATTGTTTACTGTTTTCATGGGATAGTCGATGACGTATCGAACAAGAAATTTTTTTTTATCATTTTGCTTAAAATGTAACTTAAAACATTACAGTACAAGTTTCAATCGCAGCCCAGTAAACAAAATTCAAATCTTCCGGAATTATATTTAACTTCAACTTAAAGGTATTCAAATAATCATTAATGTAATAAAAAATCGTAGTTAACTTCATGCCTTAGTGTTGAAGTTACTAAAAATAACTGCGCGAAATTTGGTTTACTGGGAGGGGTCTTTACAAAAAAATATATGGAACATTATTATTATCTATGTTATAGAGTGTTATGGAAGTATATATCCTCCACCTAAAAAAGAACATAATTACTTTCAATTAAATGTTAATCAGTAAATTATATTTTTGTAATTTTTGTTGACGATATGTTAAATTTGGGGTTAACTTTATATGAACCGCCATTATTTTAATTAGTTTAGGAATTTCTAATGTTTAAAAACTATAAACTAAGGAGGTCTATGATAATAGTTATCTTTACATATATCGATAATATGAATAGTTGATGAGATTAAACTTTTCTTAGAAAATTAATTTTTCACCATTTACGGATAGCTGGCTTTGATTTTCAAATTTACTCTTTAATTTTGACGTCTCTTTAACCTCATTCATTTAAAGTGCCAGGAAAGTTTGAATACGTATTTTTGTATTAAATAAATTGTTTTACATAGTATTTATGATTCCAACATACGTATGTACCTGTGATTTAAGAGGGTCAAATTTAGAAAAACATAGCATTTTGGTAATTAAATAAAGAGTTACGTTTGTTTTGTGTTAATAACGATATTTGATAATTACATTTTTCCAAATATAAATAATCAGAAAAGGGGTTTTGGGGACGCGCTGTTTAGGTAAGAAAACTAACTGCCTATTCGTTAGCGCCTGGAAAGCTAAATTGACAGGTGATTTCGGTGCTCCTACAAGTATCTCGTGCCACATAGCAGGTAGAAGATCATTTTTCACAATATTCACTCATTCATCAGAGAGGTCGCTAGGTGAATAAAACCACTATATTGTTGTATTTTATTTTTATTGAATAAAAAAATAAAAAGAAAATTGTATACGAACAAAGAAATGATAAATAAATTGAAATTTTGAATTTAATTATAACATTCAATTTTACTGAACAAACATTAAAATTTTGAAATTCATATGAATGCATATTATTTGTACGTGGCACCTATCAACTTTTCGAAGACAAGCAGCTGGTATATTAATATAATACACGCGGTGTAAATGACGACATCTCCTTCCTCCGCAGACTACTAAAGCTTTAATGAGCAAGAGTGATATTACACAAACAATTAAGGTGTACAATCACTTAAGGTGCGTCCACACGCTCGGAGTTCGCCGAACTCCGAGCACTAGTTTGGCGAACTCCTAGTCGTGTGGTTGGGCAGTTCGGAGTTCGGCGAACTAGTCGACAAACTGTTTGCCTATTCCCGATCTGCATTGGAAAATGGCGCACGTCAACGTGCACGAATGTTCGGCTAGACGAAGTTCATGCACCCGTCCACACATTCGGGCCTTCCTAGGTTACCGTTAACCTTTCTACCGTTAGGTGTAAGGTTATTTCGAGTTTGAGGTTAATTTCTTGCCCTTATCTTCTCTCTCCACTTTTTCCGGTCTTTTGTCATTTCTCTTGCCTCATGCCATTCATTTCTCTCTCGGTTACATGCTTCCCTTATCTCATCGTTCCATGTTCTTCTTGGTCTTCCTCTTGTATTTTTCCCCAAATATTTTAGTTTCATAAATTTTCTTAGTTATTCTTTCTTCTGACATTCGACAAATATGTCCATACCATCTTAGCTGCCCTTCTTCTATTTTCGTTCGTATTGGTGTCATTCCCAAGTCTTCCCTTATTTTCTCATTCCTGATTCTATCTCTTCTCGTTTTATTTTCTACTTTTCTTAGGAATCTCATATCCATGGCGTTAATTTGGATTTATGTTTTTCGGTCAGCGTCCAGGATTCGCAGCTGTACATCAGCATTGGCCTTACTATTTTATTTATTACGTCGACTTTCACGTTCTTTTGCACCTCTTTTTTTCCTAGGAATGTCTTTTTCATCGTATTATATATTCTTCCACCCTTCTTCATCCTTTCATCTATTTCTTTGTCTATCTTTCCATTGGCTGCAATTATCGTCCCGAGGTACTTGTTGACCTGTTCAATTATTTGTCCGTTTATTTTAATGTTATGTTTTGTTTTCTCTTTTGCCACAATCATACTCTTTGTCTTTTCTGTATTTATTTTCATATTTATTTTTATAAGTTCTTCATTTAAGATGTTTATAATTATGTTGCAGGTTTCCTTCGGTTTCTGCCAATACCACCATATTATCGGCATGCATCTGCTATACTAGTGGGTTTCATTTTCCAATACCCCAATTTTAGTTGTTTCATTTTTGGTTTTGCTTCTTTTATTGCGTCATCTACATACACAGGAGAACAAAATGGGGCTGAGAACACATCTTTGTTTAACACCTATTTCTGTTTTAAATTCTTTCGTCTTCATTATTTTATTCTTAACTATATTATATTATCCTTGTACATTGATTTTAAGACTTGTATGGTTTCTTCGTCGATTTTTCTCTTTTTTAATGACTTCCATATATCATCTCTCCTTACCCTATCAAACGCTTTGTGTAGGTCGATGTAGCATATATGTAATTTTTTATTTTTGTTATCACTTTTCACTGGCTTGCCTTACTATGAAGATTAAGTCTTGCGTACTTCTGCACCTCTAAATCCATATTGCGTATCTTTCAATCGTTGTCTTCCACAATTCTCGAATTCGTGTGTCCATTATTCTTGCTAATATCTTTCCCGGTATACTTGATAGCGTTATTCCCCTATAGTTTTTGCATTCTCTTTTATCACCATTCTTAAAAATGAGCAAGATTATTCCTGTGTTCCAATCCCTTGGCATTCTTTTTGATCTAATTGCGAGGTTCATTATTTTTTGGAGTTCTTTGATTCCTTCGCATCCTAAATATTTGATCATCTCCGCCGTAATGTTATCTACTCCCGGTGCTTTTCCTATTTTCATTTTAGCTATCGCCTCCGTTACCTCTCTTTCAGATATCTCTCTTATTTTTGGTTCCATTTCCATGCTTGTGCTATCGTTTGATATGTCTCTGTCATTTTTGGTCAATCTTGGAATTATCCCTCCATCTTTCCATTTTTTTTCTTCATCCGTTATTATGTTTCCCCGTTTATCTTTTACATTCATCATTGTATATTCTTTTTTGTTTCTTAACTGTTTTAATGTTCCATAAAACAATTTCTGGTTTTCTCTAAAATTTTGATTCATTTTTTCCCCGAATTTATCTATGCATCCTTTTCGCTATTTTTACTGCATTTTCTCATTTCTTTTCTCTTTCTTATTTATTATAATCTTCCGAATCTTTAGTACTTAAGTATTTTCTCCATATATATTTTTCTCTTTAATTTATCCTTGTATTTCTTCGTTCCACCACTCAGTCTCTTCATGTTTGTATTTCTACTTTCGTTACTCCACAGCTTTCTTTGCTTGCTTCCAATATACATTCTCTAAACCTTCTCCAGTATTCTTCTACCCCTTGTCCTTCCATATTCTGCTTTTCTCTTAGCTTTCTCTTCACTATTTCCTGGTATTTGCTTCTAATATCGTCTTCTTTAAGTTTGTAACTTTTTATTTTTTCTTTTACCTTTCTTCTTCTTTTATCTTGTTTGGTTTTACTATCTATTCTTATCTCCATCTTTAATAAGTAGTGGTCACTCCTGACCTGTTTAAATCGGCCTCGGTTGATTAAAAAACACTTTTTTCATGATTCATCAAATTTCTTAAATTTTACTAAAGAGGGTCGAAATGCATATATATGTGATGATCTGGTTTAAATGGGTATATGATTTTTTGTCTATAAAGAGGCAAATACATTAAAAAATTAGATGATATTTACTAATATAGATATAACCATTTAAAAACCCTTCCTCACGGCCCTCAATTTAAAGCGATAAGGAATCCATACATCCCCAGTAGACCGTGTTTGTGCAAACATATTCGCCTCATTGTAAATATTACTTATACAGGTGTATGATGCTCGTAGATAATTGGATAAAAAATGCCGAAGAAATTTGAGCAAAAAATATTTCTTTGATTGACCTATAATTTTTACGACGAATGTTTCAATGATAACATTCACGTTGGTCATAACAATTATAGAAGGTCAATAAAACTACTTTTTTGTTCGAGTTTGTTCGCCATTGTATACGCAATTACCCATACATTCATCATCGTAAACTTGGAAAATAACAGAAATTAAATAATAGCTTACTATACCGTTGACCAGTGCTTCTCTGATAAGTTACTCTGACTGTGATTCTTGGATCTTTATTGTTGCTTCTCACTTTTATTTTCTATTATCTGTTTGTTTATGTGTTTTACACTGTGTCCTTTGTTTCTTATACTCTTTATGCATTGTTTTATTTGATGATTTTTTGACTTGTTTTACGCATTATATTTGCATTACTGGATGAACTATCTATCTATCTACAATTTGCCAATTGTGCTCAGCAGGCAAATAGGTCTGTAGTCAGTCACTGTCGCCGATTTCAACTCCCGGAGAAACTTTTGTTGTTCAAGTAACTGATTAAATACATTTAAAAGGATTTAAATATTCATATTTCTAATTATTAGAAATAAATGATTATTCACTATATTTAGCACTGATTAGATCAGTTTGTCGCGCTAATATCTACAAAATATTTCCGAATTTATCGAAGAAAGTGCCTTAATTTTTTAATCTCACTTAAAAGCCATAATTACCAGTGAAATACTTTTTAAATTTAGTAGTTCCACAACAATAAAATAAAGCAAGGTAAAAAAATTAATCAATCACGTATCAAATGAAACGCGAGGAGGGAATATATGGGCAGTTAATTGGAACAAAATTTTAAGGGAAACAAGGGAATTAAACTCCAACCTACTCACAATTGCGTATATTCTAAGAATTATTATACAATAATTATAAAATCTGTATGTACTTTCGGGTATTATAAAGATATCTATAAGTATGTACTACATAAGTATATATACGCCTAAATATAATAGCGGTGAAAAGAATGAAGAAATCCTGTTAAACGAAACGCCGTTTACGTAAAATGGCTGCAACGAAGTAGTTCCTTTGTCCATGTAAATATTTCGAATGTGTCACAGTATTCGCAACAGCGGCCTCTCCGTATATTTCCGGAACAATGGTGAATAGTGGGACAAGCCGTTTGGTACGAATATACTTGATAGTGACCACCCACGACCTGACATTTGTAGGCTAGACATCCGTTTTCCGAGTACCACTCTTCACCTACCCTTCTGGCTACACCATCGAAGACGCAGCTATCTTGGACGCAACGTCCGCAACAAGAATTATCAGGTACTTTGTATTTAAATCCCTGCAATATAAGACAATCACATGATTCTGCAATGGACAATTATCTATAATATTAATATTTACAACTGGGCAAGTTTCTTGGCATTTGGGAGATATCCGCACTATGGTAGGCATTTGACTTTCTGGATCCATGACACACTGCATGGATAAGCATGCTTCAACAGCCCAGATCATTCCTGCACTATTATGAAATAAACAAAAAAGGTTAGCAGCGCTTAACTTCAAATTTCTTAACATATAAATCACAACCAAAGTACTTGGCTTGGGTCATAATTCTTGAGATCCCTATGAGAATTTAATGTAAAGACTAAATTTTAAGCTTTTTCATTTATTTAGAAATAATTTTATGCCACCAAAAATATGGCGTGACTTGAGATATAGAGTTTTGGCAATTTCTTTAAGTAATCCTACGTTTTTGTTATTTATCAAAAGTGCGCTGCTGTAAGTATGATATTAGTTATGCCATTCGCATACTAGATGAAAGGGCAGATCCCCGTAGTGACCCTTGTGGACTCCTAATTTACTTGTTTTATCCGAGAGATTTTATCGCCATTGTTAATGTATTGAGACTTATTTTCTAAAAGAAATTATAGCAATAAGCAATAATCGATCATGCAGATGGATATGTGACGTCGTGGTTGTAATTAAAGGTTGTATTGGAAACTACTCCGCTGTATATTCTATTGTTATAAACACATGCTACACGGTTCCAATTTCGAACAACACGTTCTCTTGTCAATTGATAGTAAGTGTCTTCTTATCCTGTCTCCGGCCCCATATCTGTGACGTCTTACTTCTACATTTGCACAAACTTGTAATCCTCATTCCCGGCACAAGTGCATTCTTTGCAGAAACCTTCATCCAGGCTTCACCCGGCTGAAAATAAGAGAAGTTGTGATTATTTTGCTGCAGAATGTGTCCCAGGGTCAAGTAGCTAAACAGAGGAATCTGACATAATTCTAAACAAAGCATCTTGATGAACAACGATTTTTTATTTAAAAAAACGGCCCATAATTTCGTAAAAGGCGCACTCGTTTCCACGTGGTGCTTTGCTTCCTGGTTCCTATGAATTCGTTTAGCTCTTTGTGGGTAACTCTTGTAAAATCGTGATTTCTTATGAACTCCCACCCGTAAAACGTTATTTACGGTTGATGCTAGAAACACAGCGGATTTTGCGCTTGTGTTTGTGGCTATTTGATGATCAGCAGTTTCTGCAAGGGACGTAACATGTGTAGTTACTGAGTTCCAAAAATGTACTGATGACTATGTGTTAGTCTATAATGAGATACCGTTTTATACGTTCAGCCACGCCTCTGTAACAAGGATTTGATGCTGGATGTATTAAGGTGTGGTTCAGGTAGTCTGCAATCCTTGCTAGCTATCTTAAGCAGTCATTCGACAACCTCTTACTGGACGGAAGTGACATGGAGGTAATAATAATATCTTTGTTGTGTGAGGAAGAAGAAAAATTGGAACAAGGAGAGACAAGAAAAAAATGAAAAATATGGCTCTGTGACATTTTGAAATCACGATATGAAGAAGGAGGAATATCACACACTTTTGCCACGGCTGAAAAACGCTCCGAAAAGATTTCATATGTCCTTTAGAATGTCTCAGCATAAATTTAACAAATTATTGCAAATATGCAGTTTATACAGAAAAATAGAACACACCATTCCGAAGTGTGTGAAATGGTTATTTTTAGTTATCATTAGTAAACGACTTCTTCTGGAAGTAGAAAGCCATTCGATGTTAGGATATAATTTGTTTGAAATTTGTTTTCCGCTTCTCGAGGACAATCTTTGGTGGCAGTATCAGAAATATTGTCAAATTTTAAATCAAATGTAGATGGAGTTGCTGTCTTTCTTGCTGCTGCAGTTTGGTCTGTGGACGATGTTGAGTTCTTCAGTAGATTCTCATATTCTAAATCTGATACTATTGCATAGATTTTGCCTTTTGCCTTCAATTGCAGGTTTGGAGGCAAGGCTACGACGCCAGTCAGCCATAGCTCTGAAACGGGAATGTGTAGGGTTTACAGTTTCTATTGTTGTTGGTGTAGTTGCAGCTGCCCGTGAATCCAAATATGTCTACAGAACGCTAGCTACTGATAACAGCTTTGTTTGCTTCTTTTTCCTTACAATAATATTTTTAAACATCGACGATGTTGCCGATGAAGAAGATGTAGGTAAATTGTTCTAACTCAGGAGAAATTGCCATTATTTATCGGGAAGAGAATTTTTATTAGTTAGACCAAATATTATACCAGTATACATATGGCCAAAGAAATGTTCCACTGGCGTACTATAGATGACATCACCAGCATTTTCTATTGTTGTGCATTAATATATTTCCGTAAGAGAATACTTGTGGTGCCATCTATAGTACGCCAGTGAAACATTTCTTTGACCATATGTATACTGGTATAATATTTGGTTATATCCACATCATTCGCAATTGATTTAGCGCCTTCACTGTCACTCTGTGTTGTTCTTTTTTGAAGAATTCCAATTGAATCTCATCTTATCATTTTTTATTTATAGCAGCACCGTCTCCACTCTGGTATGTTCGCTTTTTCATATTTCTGTGATGGCTATCTCTCAACACTCTCCATTTCTCTTTGCAGACTCTAATGCAGACTATCTTAAAATAGAAATTAAAATAAAAATATTCATTAATTTTTATTGTTTCAGGTTCCTTGCGACTGACGATTCATTCATTCAAGACTATCGCAGAATCTTTTTGTTTAGGATATACAACCCTACAAGAAATCGTACACACTACATCTGTAGCATTGTGACAGTAGTGTTATTCAATATAGTAATGCCCACCCCAGATGAAGAGAAATGACAAAAAGATGAAAAAGAATTTTCCGAAAAATGGAATCATCGCAAATGTATTGGTGCACTAGCTCTCTACTAAAAAGCGGCTCGCTATATTTTATTTACAAAAAGTTCGTTTCTATAGTGCTACTCGCTCTAGTGGATGCATATTATAAATTTATATACGGCGTGAATCTCGGAAAGAATAGTGATGCAGGGATTTTTTCACGGTTAGATTTAGCAGGAAGATTGGAAGCAAATATTTTGAATATACCAACCCCAAAAGAATTATCCGGTACCAGAATTTGATTTCTCCACCTGATTGTTGGTGAAGAAGTGTTTTCACTAAAAACATATTTGATGACAGCTTATCACGCTATACAATTACATGAGCAATCAAAAAAGAAGATATGGATCGTCCTCGAGTTATTGAAATAGCAGTTGAAGGCGAACCTTCATCGTCCTACAATTTAGAAGATGCTAAAGAAGAGTATGAGGAGACATGTGCTTTGGAAGATGATAATATTACTCCAGATTACAAAAGGAGAGCTGTTGAGGTCTGGACTGATTCGAAATCAAAGCGACGATCGTTAAGTTCTGTAAAAAAGCAAATTTAGGAAAGTAACATCGGTTCAGCAGCTGTACAGATTGGAAAAATTCATAGAAAGGGGTGGAAGGAATAGGGATAAATGGCTGGCAATTGCAAAACACGTATTATGTAAATTTTCATCAGCTATGGATAAAAACGCCATAGTACACGATATAGACCTGCGGCAGTGGGCGCTAGAAGCAAATGCAATCATTCGCCTGGAAAATTTCAGAGCATCTAAAACCTGGATTTTGCAATTTAAAAGAAACAATAAAATTACCTCTAGAAAGATAACTAAACATGTTGGCCGAACTTATGGACAGGAGAAAGAGAAACTGGAAGCGATGGCTACAAACTTTGTCAATTCTGTAAAACCGTACATCGAAGCATGTGGAGCAGAAAATGTCTATAATGCAGACGAAAGTGGATTTAATTTGGAATTGCATTCTGGTCGTACCTTAAGTTACGTTGGAGGCAAAGCTGTTGCCTGCACTGTGCATTCTGTATCGGCAACAACACATAGTTACACAATATTGCCTATAATATCTGCTGCAGTAAAACTTATATCACTCTGTCATATTTATAGTCTTGAAAGAAGCAGGCGGTACATTTGATCCTAAAATTCGTGACAACTTATTCCAAGTTAGTATAGTCTTACATACATCCAAAAGCGTATAACTCGAAAACATCACATATAACCATTTAGCGCCTAGTATACGTTTACACTGATTTTCGACATACAATGCAGCCACATAACAGTATACAGAGTATCTCCTTAGAATAAGGAAATACGCTAAAATTTATATTTTTGTGAACACCCTGTATAACTTTTTAAATTACCTTCCTATAGACTACTTGATCACAAAGAAGGCCATTATAACTGATTTCTGAAATTCGATAAAATAAGCACAACATACGTCATTCCACGTTTATTGGAACACCCTGTATATAAATCTATACCAATCGAAAGGGCTGACTAAATGGTACAGGTCCGCCATTGAAACTTTTTTCTTATCTCTTACCGTTTAAGAGTTATTCAGAAAAAACCAAATTTGGGCCAAATTGCAAGGGTAAAGTTGATGTTCCGCAGCAACAGAAAACGTTCTTGAGTAACACTCCATGGAGTCTACAAACTGACAAAGTTTCATCAAAATCTGCGATTTACAGTTCCCGAGGTTCCGTTGTCAGTCCGGACCATGTTGACAATGTGATCCTTGCCACTTGTGTCTTGTACAATTTTTTGAGAAACGATACAGCGACATTTGACGATGACGACACTGATGAAATGTCATTGCGAGGCCACCTACATATATATTAATACCCAACTATTAAAATAATGTTAGCTTACACAAATCGTTGATAAATGTCTAATGCATCTCGTAGGGTTCTAAAACAATCCATTCATGGATTGTTTTCTTCCAAATCATCTAAAAATTTAAAGTTAGTACAGTCCCCCTTCCTCTAGAAGCTGCAACTTTAACCAACGAGGTTACACTGAGCTGAGTATTAATTTTAAATTTTTAGATCTGTTCCATCAATTTTTAGTTTTCTTGATGACTATTGAATTTATTCAATTCAGATTAAGCACCTGAGGTACAAAATGAATATTAATTCATTGGACCCACATTTCTGGTTTGGTTTAGTTAATTAATTGTTAGGGTAGGATGGCCACTATGAGATATTTCATGAAATATCTAAATGTCTCATCGTAGCCCATATGCCTCACAGTAGCTCACTTTATCCTATTTATTTTGATTTCTTTGATATTCATTTCAGATATTTACTGTTTTTTTTTTGTGAAATAACATTTCATGGATTAATGGTCCACCTATTCGGTGCGGGCGCAGTCAAACCACTTTCATTCCTCTCTTACATATACTTCGATTATATTATCTCATTTTTTACGCGTTCGTACAACGGAAAATGACTCCACCTACGTTTAATCACGTTTATAAATATTTGTTTGGTTCTACGCTTTTGTAAAATCTAGAGTGCCTGTATAAATAATTATGATAAGAGTGAAAACGAGAGAAAGTGACGGCATTTTGGTTGCGAATTTCAAAATAAAGTTAATAAGGAAACGAGTAATTGTAAGTGTTTTTGAAGAATGTAACTATTAGTAATAAACAATTATTAAGTTTTTAAGCTATAAACGTATTCAGAAATAATAAAATTGATTACATTTAAAAAATAATCATAAAATTAAACAGAAAATCATTTAGGTTTCGTAAGATACAATGTTAATTTCGCTTTAAAATTTGTTATAAAGCAAGATAGACACTTTACCAAAGCAAATATTTATTGGTTGATTTGAAAATTTTGTTTTTAATACATTTTATATAATTATTACCGTGTCATATTGGCCTTAGAGATTAAGAAAATAAGGAAGGATTTAATAGAGCATAAATACTTTTTTATAGCCGTTATTGGTTCATATTACAGTTAACAATAAAGACACTAACAGTTAATATGTTTTCTTATTTACAACCTGAGTAACAGACCATACATGCTTTTACTATCCAAACAAACTTGCTTCTTTAATTGCTTTTTGATTGTATTACCAAAATCATAATTACATTTTTCTTCTTCACTAAGTGTTAAAGTATTTTAAACTTCAACGTCTTCCCCTTCCATTATGTTTAACAATATTGCCACTTTTGTTTTACTATCTTTTTAATCTGTTCCGTTTGCTATTAAATACATTTCAAAATTTTGCTTAAATTTCTTGAAATTTGAAGCCTTCAAATGACAGCGGCGCTCGAATCCTTGCATCCATTTTACTATTTTTCCGTTTGGCATTCAAAACTTCAAAATTTCCACACAACGTTTTTACTTTTTTCCATTATGACTGCGCCATGTTGTTTATGTAGTAATTCTTTACTAAACTAGTCAAGAAAAGTCAAGAACAATATTTTACATTTTACAACTCAAGTGACAATCTGATGACTAAACTATGACTATCTGTCAAAATAACTACTAGCCTACTTACTAGTTACTATTACAACAACTTCCACTTTAATTTATGACTTTGACAAGTATTTAACCTGACAAGTGCACAAGTCCGTTGGAACCAAAACAACGACCAATAGAAATTTGTCTCCTTGTATGTCACCACTCTTATCTTAAATATTATACAGGCACTCTAGTAAAACCAAACTAGCGTCATCTATATTACACTGAAAGAACTACTTTGCTATAACATTCATTATTATTGCTGTTCCTAAAGAATTAAGCACGGCTTGTATACTGGGTGAGCTTTTTACCTTGAGACAACGGAATATCTCTAAAACACTGCATCAAATCAAAGAAAGATCTTAATTTGTTATAATATAGGGGGCTCACTGAATGGTGCCGAACTCGAGCCCCCACCTCTATTTCTATTGCGTGATGTTATAGCCTCCATTACTGTTCAAATATTCAACACTAACTAATTTGTATTGAATTAAGCATTAATAATCTAAATGGGGATCCGACAATGTGTATTCACAGCTTGTCAAGTACTAAATAAGCTACGGTTTTGTGTCGTTGAATAGGATATTCCAATTGCGATAAATAAATGTATCGAAGTGAAAGGGCACAGTTTCGAACACATGGCTTTTTGAAATGTTAGTTTATGTTAAAATAAAAAAACACAAAATCATGTTTGCTTGCTTTTCTTTTTTGTGTATTTTCGAAAAAAAGTTTCAAACAAAAACTACATAGTTGATGGCGTAGAATCCGAATTTGCAATACAAAATGGGGATTCCCAAGATTTCAAAATTGCCCCCCCCCCTTCCACTCTGGGGGGGGGGGGGTGATGTGGGGTATCGAGTTCGGCACCATTCAGTGAGCCCCCTACATTATAACAAATCTCATTAGGATCTTTTTTGATTTGATGCAGTGTTTTAGAGATATTCCTTTGTCTCAAGATAAAAAAACTCACCCTGTATAAATAAGTAAGAACATGTGATCAATGTTAACTGCCTAATGTTGGCAATATCAAATTTATGTTGGCATCACTCTTTTATGGGTTCGATCTGATGTCTAATATGAAATAATAATATGAACTATAGTTTGTAACCAATTTAGGAATCTTTTTGATATAAACCTTAAACAGTTCACATTGAATATATCGCATGCATATGTATTTCCATTATTTTACCTCTTTTAATACTATGTCTGTATTCTCCGTTTTGATAGCACACATAGTTCGTGTTGACAGGATTTGCAGCACTGATCTTTGATTTGCATTGCAATGGTATCTGCCGGACACGCTAATGTTGGGCATTCACTTGGATGGCATGGTGGTGCAACTGAAATATTGAATGAAATTGTAATTCCTCAACTATAAATTTAAAAAACTACAATTGTTGTTTTTCTTTCAACTTTAAATACTACACAGGTGGTCACAGATCTGTCGAATGCGGTCCTAATTTTTGTTATCTTACCTGTTGTGCCGTTTCCAGGTGATTCCGTGTTGCCACCTGAAACAATTAAAAGCATGAATATTGCCCTACGTAGATTGTTGTTCACAGTGGTAGAACAAAACGCGAGGTGGAAGAAGCTTTTGTAGCATTAAGGGGAGGTTTACATATATTTGACTGGAAAAATCGATTTTTGGTTTTTTGCATTTTTTGAAAGGTCCAAATATCTAGAGTATATGGTTAAAGCGGTTTCGGAATATTCGCATTGTTTAAGCCGCTACGGCTTATTAAAAGAGCGGGTGTACTGAACACAAACGGAGCATATTAGATGCAATACCATATGGGACTCGGCGCTACTCGGATCGAAATATTATACTTATTGTGTGTTAGTATATGTATAGTTGTCTTTAATGATTATAAATGTCACTACAGTGCCGCTCACAAATAAAGACAGAGTAGCTATTTATATTACAATAATACGAAGCAATTAGATCCGAAATAAAACGCACATTTGAAGAAACTGACCTAACAATATTTCTTTTGCTTAAAACACACTTTCTCACGCTTTAGAAAACTACCATAAGATGTATTAATTTATTGCAGATGCACTTACTTACACTAAATTTCTTAGAAAGCCATTAAAGGTACCAAACAAATACAGTTTCGTGGAACCGTATTTCCTAGAATTACTAAAGGGTTCACCATTTATGGCCGCGGCTGTATTTGTGGCATTGTATATTTCTACGATTACTTTTTATAATTCAGTGTTTGGTGTGAAGTTGGAAAAAAATATAGATAACCATTATTTAAGATGCCAATTTATTTAAAAAAGTGTTCGAGTAGTTCTCCAGTAGCTCTATTTATTATGGTTTTGCGGATAATTTTCATATTGCGTCGAAAGCCGTTTTTGAATTTGTTCAAAAGAAAGCCGTGAAAGAAGAGGAAGAAAGTATTAAAGCAGGAAATGAGCCACTACGTTTATACAGTATCTGGACACGGCTCATGAAAAAAAAAACTAGGTTTTTCATAGTTATTTGATAGAGCTACTTTAATTGGAAAGTACAGGAAGAAAGTTATAGATATTGCTTGCTATGAGCGCTTTGCCAAAATTGCGCCTATAGGAAACTAGAGCAAGGTATTTCGAATACGGTCCTGATTTCTGTTATCTTACCTCTTGTGCCGTTTCCAGGTGATTTCGTGTTGCCACCTGAAACAATTAAAAGCATGAATGCCCTACGTAGATTGTTGTTCACAGTGGTAGAACAAAACGCGATGTGGAAGAAGCTTTTGTAGCATTAAGAAAAAAATAATTGAAGCGCAAAGATTGTTAAAGATTGGGGCCGGAAACGTGTATTCATCTATTTCGGGCGATGCGGCGTGCGTACGTGATTTCGGGTATATTACCAATAGATTTACGTTTGAGGTAACTTGAATTTTGTAGGGACGCGAATAAAATAGGGTTTAAGGGTTTAATTACGGTAATGGGAATTAGATAGAACCGAGCAATTTACAAAAGCGATATAATTTTGAATGGTTTATAAGTGAATTGAGGAATTTAAAATATAATAACTGGTAAAGTAATTTTCTTAAAAAATACATTCTTATTTGTTTGCGTTTTTGAATGAATTTTTACAGATGAATAATTCGCATTTGAAATGTCGACGTGTACCTCTTTTGATAGAAAAAATATGATGAAACCGTAAAATTAATAAGCACATAATGTAATTCTATCACAATGCATAAAAGTATTTAAAATGATAAGTACTGCGTTTAAAATATTACTCACAATTCTTTTTATCCACAACAACCCAATAGTTGTCGTCAAGATAAACATATCCGGGTGATAACGGTGGCGGAGCACATCCTTCCGTACAAAACTGGTCCTCACATTCTCCTTGATCTAAGGTTTCACAAGTTCTCGGTGGACAACCCGACATGCAAGCTTGATATTTGGTGTAATCTGGACACTGGATAGCTGAAAATTATCAACAAATTCAAACATTTAGTAGTGTAAAAGAAAAATGATGAAATTCTTACGGCATCTCTTCTGCGATCGCCACTCTATAGGAATACCAAAATCGTTACATCGTTGGGCGTATGCTTTTATAGCCGTGCAGAGACATTCGCAGTCACCTCCAATATCACACTTGCACGAATCGCTGACACACACTTTGTAGTAATCTTCGACAGGAACTTTCGAGTGGCACGGGGCGAAAACAGGACCTTTTAGCTTTTCGCACTCGCTTACAGCCCAACTGTGTCTATCTTTGTCGCACGTCGTCTGAAAAATAATGCGTTATCACATGTAATTTTAGATAGCTTCACTACTTCTATCTATCAAGTTCTAATCGTCATGGTGTCGGCGTGTTGTACAAATAAGAGAAAGAATATTTAATTGACAAGGGTTTTACTTCGATGAGCCATTTAAAAGTGCCCGCAAAGCTATAGAACTGAAATTGAAGCGAATGGGTACTACTATCGCATATATAATAGGTTTGTTCGAACATGCAGTTCGCGAAAGGTTCACGATCATGTGAACCAATCAGACAGCACATTCCAGTTCGCGAAAACTCCAATCTGTTCTCTGATTGGTTCACGTGATCACGAAGCGTACGCGAACTGCATGTTCGAACAGCCCTTATAAATACAAAAATTAACTTAATCGATGTTACCCCATTGAGAATATTTGCATAAGGGTGGAAAAATTGAATATTTTTTCCTCGGGAATGGAGCTCTGACGTTCAAAAAAGTATGTAAGTAAATATTGATTATGGGCATTCTATAAGAAATGAGAGGCTAATTTCGTTAACTCAGTTCAAACTTTATTTATCCCTCTTGAGGAGTCGTTTCTTGAGTTTGGTTTAAAGCGCCAATTAGACTTTTTATTATATAGGAGTATTTGGGTTTATTATATACTTCCTTAAGCTCTTTCAGTAAAATAGAACATACAAATAAGAAATAAAATCTCTTTGAATGATTTTAGTAGCAGCATTGGGTTCATTAATAATTATAGTAGTTATGAAAGCACCGGGGTATAAAAAGGAATATTGTAACAATAAATAATAATAACGGAATACGTAATTCCGTACAAATAGGAAAAAGTTACCATTATTTTCTCTTTTTGAGATTTGGTTCTTTTTTTAGTTGGATTTAAGGTGTCAACTTGACTGTTTGTTGTATAAGAATGTAATAATGAGTGTTGCCAGATGGCGGGTAATTAGCGAAAATGCGGGTAATTATCCGGAATGCGGGTACTTTAATTGGCAGGCACTTGGACTAAATCGGGTAATTTGGGTAATTTTGAGATATCACAATTTATCAAAAATTTGAAAGGATTTTATATGTACAGTGCTATTTAAATTTCATGGTAAATGAATGTGATTTAGAAACATTCGGAACTTCTATTTGCTTTTGTTAACAAATTGGTTGAAATCTATCCTATTTGTATAAAATGTACAACCGTTGATATTGCTGCAGTGCTGTTGGTTTTTTCTTTTGCGGTTTATAATTTTTTTTTCCCAGTAGGGAGGAAAAGTAGGAGAAAAGATACGATAGATTTCAACCAATTTGTTTATAGGGCGGAAAGTAAGTGACATTGACATTATGAAACTGTACATCTTATAATATGTGACATTATTGATAGCTGACATTAGTACATTCGATCCAGTTTGAGCCCATTTATGAGAGAATTGCTAAATTATTAGGTATTAAATTTCAATTGAACTATTATTAAACAGTTTTAAAACAACGCTAACTTGACAGTTCTCAAACTACAGGAGGAAACGAGTTTACATGTAATCTGCACATGTGAGGAACTGAAGGTACTCAGGCAGAAATATTTCGGGAGAGATCTATTGGAGCCCTTGAAGGTCCTCAAGTTTCCACTGAGCAAGGATACTGGGCTTTATAGAGAACCACCAAGCTGCTCGAGTGGAAATAAGAGAATCAATAGGGATGGTACAATGAGCACCAAGCTCAAGTGCCCGGACATCAAGTGCCCACCCTAACTTGAATGAATAAATGAATGAATGACAGTTCTCAAAAAAATATTTGACAGATTAGGCCTACTATCTATCATTTCACTCACAGGTATGTCCTTATTATTTTTAGACATTTAGTTAAAATTGGACTGTCTCACAGTGCAGCTAGGAGAGCGAGTTAGTGGACAAAAATCTGATAATGGTAGATTATTATACAAAATTTCACGCTGATTTCGAATATACCCCATATGTAGGGTCGCAAATATGATCTTACCAGGTATATTTACCAAAACCTTAGAAAAACGGAAAAAACCGTTTGTTTACAGTTATTTTTATTTATTTACCTAACCATTTTTTTATTTGACACTATTAAGTCTGTATATAAGTAATTACGCCCAAAATATGTACATACCTATGATAAAACATACAAAATAATAAAATGTATTCAATATTAACTACAAAAAATTAAATCCTTACAGAAAAAATTATCATGAAATATTTATTTATTCAATAAAATAGATCATTTTACAAAAACTTTTTTAATAAATTATGAAATTAAAATTGTGACTATTAATACATCTAAATTCACTAACTAAATGATTAAATACTTGGTTCTTAAATTATATGCACCTTGACTTATTAGATACATGGTACAAGAAGGTGAGTGGAATTCATTTTTAATACAGGTGTTGTAATCGTAGTTCTCACGATTGCAGCGCCTTTTATTAGCAATTTTTATTTTAGACTGATATATGTAGTATATAGATTTTGATATGTATAAGCACGGTAAAGAAAGGATTTTATACACTTTAAAAACGGGTAAACAGAAATCATAGAAATAAGTACCAGTTAGACACTTAATCACATGCTCTTGCGCCACAAAGATAAAATTCGCACCTGCCAAGTTTCTTCATGAATATGTAAGAAATATAATACTGTTTTTGTGATAAATAAATACTGATCTGATAAACGATGATTCTTTTAGTTTTAAATGTGAGTTACTCTAAACTACAGAATTTTATCTTAAGAATTATGTTTTAATCGTTGTAAAATTTTAATAAACTAGTAAATAAAAAATAATATAAAAAATTCATACTACTTACGCCTATATACTACATAAATTAAAGAAATTAACAAACGCATGTAACAATTGTAATGCGTATTATTTAGTCAGACTCTTCGCTCTCAGTATCTGATGTATTTAGTTCCATTAAATTGAGATCGTCCAACTCAATAGGCGATGTTGAAGATTCGTCGGGTTGCTTGAAGAATTTCTGAATTTCCCCATCATCATCCTTAAATCTGCTTTTTTTATAATTTTTTCCGGTTTGTCGTCTAGATGATATGAGTGGTTCAGAAGTTAACAACAATATTTTGATTAAATCAAAATTGGAGCTGGTTCTTGAACATTTACGAGTGTGATTCAATCTATTTCTTCTGACTTCTTTGTGTCTTGCTTCTAACGCTTCTTCAGACAATTGTCCGATTGGCAAAGAAAACGATGCGATTATTTCACACCCGTGTATTAAAATCTTGTGGACGCTGCTAGGCATATAAAACCATCCATATAGTTTTAGGTACAAGATCCTGGTTTCGTCTAATAATAATTTAAATGTATCCAAATTTATGGGATGGCGGCTTGCCCAACACTCGTAAAATAATGGAGAACTTTATAATTAAATCCTTGCTTACCCCAGTAATTTCCGAACTAATATCTGGTCTTGAAAAAAAGCGCCTTGCTGTATTGCCATCGTTACTTGAGCCATATCCTGGTTTCGGTTTGTCAACCAATAGACCCAGTTTTGATTTAAATTCCGATTGAATTCTGTTTTTGTTGGCCTTTACAATTTCTTTGTGTTCTTTTCCTCGAACTTGCCATGTTTTTATTGGTAGTCGGTATCCTATGTGCAGAACACATTCAAAGAACCTGATCCAACTGTGTAGGGTTGACAAACCGAAACGATACTGTTCGACAACAGGTGGACGATTTACTATTTTCTCAGTGTTCATTTCTTTTGGAGTAGCTCCACAAATGAAACACTTGGAGGTGGCATTTGTGTTGGACAAAATATTACAAACACTACCATCTACCATTGTGAATAACATTTTGAAATTAATCCTCATTCTTTGGTCATTCTCTAACTGTATTTCAAAGGTCTGGAGTTGAGAAATTGCCTCATTCATTTTCGTTTCCTCAGAGCGCACGAGATTAGGATCTTCTTTTTGAAAAATAAATTTTATGGGTCTGCAATAAAGGGTAGACGATGGTCGCGGATTAACCCACACGTCTTTTCCTGTACCTACGTCAGTCAATTTTAGAGGCACCAAAGCTATTAAAAACAAATATTCATCGGTGCTTGATGGGGTGGTAAATGTTTGTTTATATTGACTATGGCCGGAACTGCCATCGAACCCCCATTTACATATCAATTCCAACTCCTTGCTTTCCTCCAAATTTATAATTTTCAGTAGACTTTGCGCTGTTAATTCTAAAAGTTCCTGCAAATTGACGGAAGCGCAAATATCATTTGCAATAATTTTACTTGGCAATATAGCATTTCTAGCCAACTTCAGTGAATATAAACTGGGAAAACAATCTTTGTGCACACCATTTACCACAGATCTTAACAATTTATATTTCCTTTCGGACAAATCTAAATCTATATACAAAGCTAGTGCTTGATAAGGATTGAGAGTGGAGTCATGGGGAGAAGGTTTCGTACTTATGTCCGCAGCAAATCTTAACTCAGCAGGTGTCCTACTAGCAACCAGCATCTCCACCCGTCTTTTTTTTGTTTTAAGTGAAGCTTCTTCGAAAGATGCCTGTGGTCTTCCCCGTGCACGCCTTGTTTCACACTGAGCTGCATTATTAGACATTGCTAACAGCTTTGGCAACTTAACTTCTTGCTGAAGCCAAGATGAGTAACGCAGACGAAATTTTTGGCGGTTCCTTGTAACTTCATCCATTTTTTTATTAAAATTGAGACAAAACAGCCTACTAATATTTCTTATTTCTGTTCGGTATTGTTCATTATACTCGTCTACATTAAGTAACAAACATAGTCTGTCAAAAATTGCCGGCATTCGATGGCTCCTTTTGTTTTCAAAACATATTTCCGCCAAGTGTACGTTTTTTATAGCTCTACCTAAAGAATGAAATAAAATTATGAAAGTCGCATGCAGACGCAAACAAACTACTTTCCAAATTAAAATGTGTACATAGAGCAACAAAAATATGCAAACATTACGAGATGATATTTAATGATTTTTCTTCAAAGGTTTTTCAAAGTTGGAATTTACGTAAAATTGATTACTTCAAAGTACGTACCTTGGCTTAAAAAATCCATGCTTGGTGATGGTTTTCACATATAGAAATGCGTTAAACACAAAAACTAATTCGCTATGAATGACAGGTACAGAAATAAATACAATGACACCTGTCAAATTGAGAGTCAATAAAACAAAAACAGAGGAGAAAGGATGCAAATTACAATGTGATTGTTTCCAAAGTAATTGGTTCCTGAAAGTTGGCCATTGTATTGACTTAAAAGAAGAGTACAAAATGAACTAACTTTATAAAATTGATGTATAATCCTTATTTATAAATACCAAATGGTAAATAACCAGCTAAAAATAATTTCGATTTTTGATTTTTGTCCATAAGACGATGCACTGTGTGTCTGGGGAAAAAAATAGTATTCAAACCACCTGAGGAAAGTGCAGTTGCAAGCCTTGGGCAATTACAAACCTCGCCTTCGGCTCTGTTTATAATATTTGCCCGCGGCCTGGAATAGAGCACTTTCCTCCCTTGACTTGAAATATATTATTATTCTATGTAGTTGTAAAATGGATTGCCTTATTGTAACTTGAGTCATGGTATGAAAACCTTACATAGCATAGACTAAATATAGAGCGGATAATTCAAACTTTGCATTTAATTTCAGGGAAAATAAAGACAATAAATCAGCATCTACCCTAAATGTAAATTCCAGATCCAAAATTATATTAAGTTATAATTTAGTTCGTTTTATAGTTATATGAACATTTGCTGAAAAATGTTTACTTTTGGTTGTGTCTGTTTTGAAAATATGCGATACAAATGTTCACCTAAACCCTTTAGCAATTTAGAATAAATCAACAATCGTTCAAAACAAGGACAGGTAAAAATTCGGGTAATTTTAAATATGATGCGGGTAAAATTGGATAAGTTTAATCACAGATGGCGGGTATTTGATGCACGTGGAGCTGGGAACGCTGATAAGAATGCATGCATTTGGATTTACTATATACTTTTTGCAGTTCCTTTCAAATAAATTCTTTATATGCGATATCGTATGTATTGAAAAATATTCTCTTGATTTGCAACCTTCGATTCTCCTATATTTTTATTAGCAAACCACCACGATTACACATTACACTTTTGTGAGGACATATATTTTACACTTACTTTCTGTTAGTATTACTAACTATTCTATATTAGGAAATTACATTAAACAATAGAGTCCAAACTCTCACAATCAGGTGATTCTCATGACAAATGCATAATTATATGATTTAGCAGTAAGAACTAAGTAAAATACAAACAGCCAGCGGTTCTATCGGAACTTAAGAAAATTATAACAATTGTAAAGACATAACTTGTTGCAATAACAAATATGGATAGAATTATGTTATTACTAGAAGAATAAATATCTAAGACATTTTTTAGATGACTTAGATTAATATATTACACCATACAAAAATGTATATTATTGTACCAAAACAAATACACTCATTAATAATAAAAAATCAAGTTGAATTTTTAAACCCAACTTGAAAAAAAAAAAGATGAAAATAATCATAACTTTGAACTTTGTGTACAGAATTAAATTTTATTTAATTGTTACAATATTCTTTTTTTTATATTTCGGTGCTTTTATAACTACTAGGATTGAAACATACATACAAATAATCTTGAATTTGATCGACGAGTAATTATTTGAGCCCTCAAATAATCAATAACGAATTACTGCTACTAAGATCATTCAAACAGATTTTATGTTTTATTTACATGTTCTACCTTAGAGAAAATATATAGCAAAAGTAAATGTATATAATTCGATATAATAAAAAGCAAGATTGACACTTTAAACTAAACTCGAAAAAGACACTCTTGAAAAGGAGAAAATAATGGTGAACTGAGTGAACAAAATCAGCCTCTGATTTGTTATAGAATGCCCATAATAGTTAAATAGATCAATCCAGAAAGTGGTGGCAAAAATCACCGGTACAACGACAGGCAAAAGAGTTCCTAAAGGAGCAGAGGCCTGAATTCACGAGAGATCTACTGAATAAAGACAGTAAGACTGTCAAAGTGATCTGGTGATGGTCTGCTGACTGGTCACTGTAGATTGAATAGGCATATGTACAACATAGGCCTGGCAGATGACGCAATCTGCAGATACTGCCAAGAGGAGGAAGAAACACCAGTTCATGTGTTGTGCCAATGTGAAGGTCTGGCGAGGACAAAGTTTCTAGTAATCGGCGTGAAGAACCCCACAGCTAGTAGCTACACAAAGAAGCCGCTCTCAAAGATGATGAAGGCCTAATTAAGAGGGCAAAATTAGAGAGCGTCCTCTAGGAAAGAAGGGGATCACAATACGTCTGAAAAGGTCGCGGTGAAACAGGAAATTGCTCATATATTTTGGGGAATCAAGCTGGTAAGGTACTGAAAAAGTTTTTCGAATTCATTATGACAACTTTTATAAAAAAATACAGGGTGGAGACGGTGTTTTAATGGCAAAAGCTGATCAATTTGCACTCAATTTCGGACTTAACATTTTCATGTCCATGCATTGTTGTCACGCTGGAATGGAAAGTACAATATTTGACGCAGAAAGTGCGTCGAAAGCAGCCACTGCAAAGGATAAAGGGGGTCAAACCTACAGAATTAGTATGATTAGTAAAAGTAAAAAAAAGGAAAAAAAAGTAAAGTAAATAATTACTTTTTTACGAGATGTAATAAAGTTGTTTTTTTTTTGATCTACTGAAGTTTTATTAAATTTTAAGTGGGTTTATCTGTGCCGTGATAATTATTCAATAAGTACTTGAAAGCCTTCTCTTTAATATTTTGTGTCTAAATGTAATAAAAAAAGACTTTAATGTACATTAAGTTTCTTAAATACATACATTCATTTCAATATAATCTTAATCATCTCCTGTGTACTTACCCCACTTGGTTCAGATTTGGCGCATTCGGTATCCAGCCTCCAGATATCTACGAAATTTAGAATTTCTTCGGTGGTTGAAACTGGTACCTCTTGTTGTATTCTGTCGTGTTTCTCACAAAGACCATACACCTAAAATACAATAATAATTTATTTGTGCATAACCGTTAATATAGATATATAGATATATTAATAAAAATAATATAAATCTGTATCTATATAGATTATTATTATTAAAAGCAGAATGGTTCAATGGCTGTATAATAGAACACAATTTGATACGCGAAATAAATTCTATATGTTCAAAATATTAATGGCCTCTTCATTAAGGTTGCTATAAAAGAATCCAAAATGTAAATAATTGTGTTGAACATTTTGTAAAATTTTTAATATTTCTACCAAAAAAAAAAACTATTAATAAATTGAAGAATAAACGGTAAATAAATTGCGAATTATAATGTAGGGGGCTCACTGAATGGTGCCGAACTCGATCTTCCACCTCACCCCCCAGAGTGGGAGGGAGGACAACTTTGAAATCTTAAATGGGAACCCCCCTTTTGTATTGCAGATTCGGATTCTACGCTATCAAGTATGTAGTTTTTGTTTGAAACTTTTTCTTCGATTCGTAACAGATTACGTTGTAATCGCAAAAAAACATTATTGTGAACGTCTAGAAAAAATACACAAAAAACAGAAGCAAGCAAACACGATTTTGTGTTTTTTTATTTTAACATTAAATAACATTTCAATTCCCCAATACATACTAATCAATGGTATAAATAAGTGATGTAGGAACGCATGTAAAACACTTACATTTTGCCTCCATTGATCATCATCTATCCTTAATGACAGCCAAGTGTATAGATCCCAGAATAATTTCAGTCCAATGTCTACAATTTCAACTTCGACAAACATGTACTTGTCCGTTACTTTTATTTTTTTGAATTGGTTGGTATTGGGCAGGTCACTGTTTTTAGTCAGTGTAATACTTTCTGTTACTTGGCCTATGGCAATATTGACGGTAACCGATTTTAAGCACGTAGCGCCCATGTGGCTGCAAATCTCGTTCTAAAACAAGCGAAAAAGTTCAGAAAACTAAAGATCATATGCTGTTATTCTACACATACATCTAAAGTAATACTAAATCGGCTTCCATTCGAAATACCCTGCGCCAGAATGTAAGTACATTGACCTTGGAAATCCAATCGTTTTCCATCGAATCTTTTATATGGGAATCGCCCCAAAGTTGACATTGAGGTGCGGCGCACTTCCAGTTATTATTTTCGCAGACGCTGAAAACGTGGTTTGCATTAGAGAATTGAAGCTGGGATTGAGATTAAATTCGTATATGAGAGGATTGCGTGTCAATATCGGTTAAATGAAAAGCATTTCTACAAAATCAAATAAATATATCGAAATGTGGGGACGTGTTATGTGTATTATGACTTTTTCAATTTAAGTATTTGGTAAGTCAAACGAGTGTTCAAAGAGGGAGCGAAATTTCCAGAAAGCTGTTTGTTATAGCAACGTAAAATTTCCTACCGAAAAATCGAGAGACGCCAACGGCAGATAATGTGACAAATTACTAAACTCAATGGCAGACAACTGTGTAGAACATGTTAATGAAACTGCTGTTTCGATATTTCGGCCGAGTTCCTGTAAATATTTTATGATGAAAAAGACTTTAATGGTAAATGGAAATATTAGCTTCGCTAATTACCATAAATTAAGCGAAATTAAGCAAACAAAAACCAATACCAGCCAAAAAAGTCTAAAGGTCTGTCTAGAACAGATGTTTTAAAATTTATTTTGAGGCACCCAATGAGACGTTTTTAATGAACAAAGTTGTGTTAATATTTGGTGTGTTTAGATGTCGACAGCAAGAACTTGTGAATATGCTAATTTACGAGACTACACGGTGTCTCTGATTTGGGTGCCCGGACATGAGGATATAAAGGGCAATATAATAGCCGACGAACTAGCCAAGGAGGGCTCTAAGAGACACTTCATGGGTCCAGAGGCCGTATCTGGGATTACTAAGGATTCCGCAAGAAGGGAGTTCTGGACCTGGTTAGATAAAGAAAGTACAAAGAAATGGAGGTCGACTGAAGGTCAACTCTATACCAAAGCGCTGATAGGGGATGGGGATGGTAGTTTCTCTAATAACCTACTCAGGCGCAGCAAGAAAGAAGTTAAAACCATTACTGGGTTGGTAACTGGACACTGTCCCCTGAAAAAACATCTATGCAACACAGGCCGAGTAAGCGAACCGTGGTGCAGAAGATGCGAACTACAGGAGGAAACAAGTTTACATGTAAACTGCACATGTGAGGAACTGAAGGTACTCAGGCAGAAATATTTCGGGATAGATCTATTGGAGCCCTCGAAGGCTCTCAAGTGTTCACTGGGCAAGATACTGGGCTTTATAGAGAACCCCAAGCTGCTCGAGTGGAAATAAGAGAATTAATAGGGATGGTACAATGAGCACCTAGCTCAAGTGCCCGGATATTAAGTGCCCACTCTAACTTTAATGAATGAATGAATGCTAATTTACTTCCATAGAAGGTAGAAAATCAGTTTTGGTAAACGTACCAGAAATAAAAACCGATAAAAAGCACGTTTTTTTACAATTGTCGATGACGACGAAATGAACAAATTGAAGTTGATAAGAGATTGCTTGTCTACGGAGCTGTGATTATTCAGAAAAATACTTTTGCTGATCTAAGATAATGTAGCTATGCTGTACAACCAGTTAGGAAAAAAAAACACATTTCGAAAAATTCCGTTCATTATTGCGAAATGTCCGAGTTTGGGCGACCCTGACAATTATACAGGTCACTGTCTGCGTTGGACATTCTTTTCTCAGGGACTGGAGTCAATATTATCATGTTGAAGCATCATGGATGGAAGAGTACGTCAGTTGCTGAAGGATATTTAAAGGACAGTATATCCTCAAAAAATAAGGTTTCAAGAATGCGGGCGACATACTTTCTGGCTTTTCTGTATAGATAGAAGCGTAAATACTTAAATTCCCTATAGAATATTTAATAATTAAATGCAACAAGTGATATAAACTGCTATTATTTATAATATCAAAATCAAGACCAATCATTATAAATGCATGAACATTTAATGGACGGGTTCCGTGAAACACCATATGCAGTGACCGGCATAATATATGCGACCTTTTTTTTTATTAAAATATACTAAAACTTTCTTTTGGAGTATAGGTTTTGCATTGTCTAGCATATCCCAAAATTTATTTTGACACACATCACGTGTCTACTAGTATGGTGGTAAATTTGAAAAATATGCCATGGATCCGCAAAAAGTCAGGTTAGATGACACCAAAAAAGTTAATTGAAAAAGTTGCTTAGAATTCAATTCTAAGGCTGTATGCAAGTTTTTGTAAACATATTTAAAAGAAAATAAAAATCACGAATCAAACTAAAAAGTACGGCTTCAGTATGACAGTTGTTGGAAGGGACTGTATCTAGCAGTAATGAATAAAATTTTACAAACATTTTTATTTTGAGCCACTTAATAAACATTACTTTTATTGAAAATTATAATTTTTTTTTGTTTTCGCCTTTAAAGTGAAAATTCTTACTTCAAAATTGGTAACAATACGTACCTCAGGTCTTACAATGTTATTGCATGTAGTGTTATCAGTTTTAGAGTAAGAATATCCACTTTAATGCAGCAAACAAAAAAAATATAATAACTTTCAATAAACTAAATTAAATTAACTTAAAGTTAACTTAAAGAAATTATTAAAATCACTGCATTTAATGAATTCTCAGAAGACGTTGTTTATATAATACGATTAGAAAACATAAAAACAAAATAAAAATTAGAAATAGGAGTACTTTAGAAACTAGTGACAGGAAGAATAAGAAATATGTTAAATTATCATTTTATCCAAGTTACACGAAAGGTATACAAAATTTTTTCTCTAAATTCAACCTTGACATAGCAACTACTTCAAATAACAGTCCTAGAAATATTTTAGGTAACCCTAAAGATCAAGTAGATAACTTGGACGAAGCAGGTATTTATAAAATATCTTGTAAAGATTGTGATCATGTATATATTGGGCAAACTAAAAGATCAATTAAAACGCGTTACAAGGAGCATTTGGCTCATCTTAAATTTAGAAGGTTTGACAAATCTAGTGTAGCCCTACATATGCTTGAAGAAAACCATAAAGTTGCAAATGTAAAGTTAGTTAAGAACGTAAACAACTGCGTGCAATTAAATTGTTATGAGGGTGTGGAAATATATAAAAACAAATATATTTTAATGAATGCAGATTTAGGACCCTTGTCCCCCTCTTCTTGTCTTTATAATTTATTAAGTGTAGTAGTAAGTAGTAGATCAGATGGAGGATTAGCGACTGGTTAAGCATGACGCCAGTCAGCCATGACTGTGGTCATTGAACCATGACCTTTTTTGGGTATAAATTAGGGTAGTTTTAGTGTAGTTATTCAGTTCTGTATTTCTGCTGATGATTATAGCTTTGCTATTGAAACGTACGTCCAGTTTAGTGCAGTTTGTGGTGAGGGGTCTAGGAGAAGTTTGCAGTGTTGCAATATTTATGTCAAAGAAAATGTATAATGGAAGGTGTAATATATGCATATAGATGGCGCTATGTGCTATGTGCTATGCACATTACAGTTGCACATCCATAAGCATATATAGAAGCATAGAAATAAGATGGTGGACATGAAATGTAAATGGTATTAGTGTAGTGGATCAAAGAATAAAATAAAGAATTTAAAACCCGTATAATACATGGTGTCAGGTAACATGGAAAATTTATTTAAGCCCCCGGAGCCTCTGACAATGGAGGGAAACATAGCTGAAAATTGGAGGAAATTTTTCGCAGAAGTTCGAATTTTTATGGAAGCAACGGATCGAACACGAAAACCAGTGCCTAAGCAGGTAGCTTTTTTTTTGAATATAATAGGAGATGAAGGTTTGGACTCTATAATACTTTACATTTACCAATGAAGAAAGACATTGAAAGATATAAAGAAGAAATAGAGATTGTGCTCCGAAGAAAACGATACATTTTTAACGATACAAATTTAATAGTATCACACAGCAAGAGGACAGTCGTTTGACAATTTTGTCACAGAATTAAGGAAAGCTGTGAAGACAACAGGATACCAGGATGCAGATGATATGATTCGAGACAGGATAGTGATGGGCATAACGGATAAATCTGTTCAAGAAAGATTATTAAGAGAACCTAGCTTAACCCTAATAAAAGCGAATTGATTTTGTCGTGCTTCTGAAGCAAGTAAATTACAATCGAAAGCCCTACAGAATGATACTTCAATCAATGCAGTAAAATCAACACGCACCAATAGGAGTACAGACAATCATAATGAAGTCTGTAAGTATTGTGGTTACGATCACACCAAAGGCAAGTGCCCTGCGTATGGGAAAATATGTGCGAAGTGTAAGAGCAAGAACCATTTTGCAAGGGTATGCAAAAAGAAAACTGTGTCGAATAAAGAAGAGAGAGTGAATACGAGGAAAAAGAAGAATTTATGTGAAGTGACGACAGAAGAGCAAGATGAAAGCAGTAATGAAGATGATGAACTTTGTATAGACTCACTGAAATCAATTGGACTTGTGAATAGTAAACAAAACAGTGCAGATAATGCGATATGGACACAAGATATTGTAGTAAATGGGAAAAAAATTTCAGTCAAATTAGATACGGGAGCGAAGTGATATATTACCATAGAAATTGTTAAAAAAGTGCAACCAAATAGTAAGTTGACTAAAACAAATGTAACATTGGTAGCTTATGGTAGTTCGATTTTTAAAATCAAGGCGATAGTAAAATAGTTTGAATTGTAAAGTAAAACACATCTGGTCAATATTTCTTTTATTTGTTTGATGTTAAAGACAATTACCCTTATTAGGTTTACATGATTGTGTTGCTTTAAATTTAGTTAAGAGAGTGCATACTATGTCCCCTAGTCCTAATTTTCAGTCCCTTGATGATGTCCTAAAATCGTTTCCAATGTGTTTGAATCTAGGTGGGAATTCCCTACTGAACATCATATATACCCATTGAAGAGAAATGCAGTACCACATATACAACCTCTTCGAAAGGATACCACATAGTCTACATAAGAAATTAAAATCTAAGTTAGCTGAGCTAGAGGAGCAAGCAGTAATCAGAAAAGTTGACAAACCAACGGAATGGTTAAACCCATTAGTTATTGTAGAGAAGAAAAATGGAGACCTTAGAGTATGCTTAGATCCCAAATACCTTAATGATGCCATACAACGTGAATACTTTTTAATACCAACCGCAGAGGAAATTAGCCAAAAATTAAGTAATCAAGAATATTTCACAGTGCTTGATATGAAGGATGGCTACTTTCAGGTAAAGATTGATAATCAAAGTTCAGATTATTGTACGTTTGGTACGCCTTTTGGCCGTTATCAGTTTCGCCGCTTACCTTTCGGCATTTGTTCAGCCCCCGAGGTATTTCAAAAAAAAGAATTATGAAATTTTGGTACCTCGGATGGCGTTGGTATTTACTTTGACGATTTGATCATAACAGGGTCAAATGAAATCGAGCATGATAATAATTTAAAACTTGTTCTAGAGAAAGCAGCTAAATACAACATTAAATTTAATAAGTCAAAAATACAATTTAAATCAAAGTCTGTCAAATTTTTAGGTCAAATATTCTCAAAAAAAGGTGCAGAAATAAATTCAGAATATGTTAACGCTATAGTTAATATGCCTACGCCGGAAAATAAAATAGATCTATTAAGACTCTTAGGCATGGCTAAATTTGTAGGGAAATTTGTCCCTAACATGTCAAAAATCACTGCACCCTTAAGGTTATTAACCAGACAAGACGTAGAATGGCTGTGGTCTGAAAAGCACACAAATGCATTAAACAACTTAAAACATCTGCTTACAACTGCACCCATATTATCATTTTTTGTTCCAACAAAATCAATAACTATAGAAACTGATGCGTCTAAAGATGGAGTGGGAGCCTGTCTTTTACAAGAAGGACATCCTGTAGCATTTGCTTCCAGAAGCTTAAACGCAACAGAACAAAAATACGCACAAATAGAGAAAGAAATGCTTGGTATTGTATTTGGTGTGCAAAAATTTCATAATTTTATATATGGGTTAAACATTAAAATTCATACAGATCATAAGCCTCTTGAAACAATATTTAAAAAGGACTTGGCTGCAATAACACCGAGATTGCAAAGAATGAGGCTTCGACTTTTACGTTATAATTTAGATGTTAGCTATAAACCTGCGTAAATACCTATACATAGCTGACACACTCTTCGCGAGCATTTCTTACTAATAAATGACACACCGATGATGACATTGAATATACAGACATTCCTTTGTGGAACTATCTACCAATTTCAGAGGAAGAAAAAACGATTTCAAACTTGCTACGCAGAATGATGAACAGCTTGCAAAAAGTAATTAGCTTTGTAGGGATGTTGGCCTGAGAAGTACAAAATACCCTGAATACGTTAACATTTTATAAACTAAGAAATGATTTGTGCATTTGCGACGATTTACTGTTTCATAGAAACAAATTAGTGGTGCCAAAGTCAATGAGGCATCAGATGCTTCAAAAATTACATGAGGGTCACATAGCTATCGAAAAATCAAAAAATCGTGCAAGACAAATTTTGTACTGGCCACATTTAGCATCTGATATTGAAAATGTTTTCAAGAAGTGTAAAATATGTGAACGTTATGCCTAGGAAAAATCGTAAAGAAACACTAAACCGTATCCGATACCAAATCGTCCCTGGGAAAAATTGGTGCCACATATTTTCATATGGAACAAATCATATTTAGTTGTGATGGATGCCTACTCTAACTGGCTTGAACTAGTAACATTAAGAAATAAATCAACGATAGAGATTATATCCAAATTTAAATCAATATTTTCGAAATATGGATGTCCAGATGTAGTAGTATGTGACAATGTTCCCTTTAACTGTCCTCTAATGAAACAATTTTCAAGCGAATGGAACTTTAGAATAATAACAAGGAGTCCCAATTTCCCGCAGTCAAATGGACTTGCAGAAAAGCTGTTGGTATTGCGAAAACAATGTGTTAAAAATCTTTAGATGAAGGAAGGATATATATGAATCTCTTATGCAGTATCGGAATTCTCCATTAAAGTATATAGCTTATTCCCCGGCACAATTACTATTTAGCCGAATCTGTAAAACCAAAATTCCTATATCTGCTGACTTATTAAACCCTGCCTTATGCGAGAATGTGAAGGACAAACTAGTTCTTAGACAGTCACATAATATTAAAAACTACAATCAACATGCTACAGACCTCCCAGAATTACAACCTAACGAGAATGTCACAATATATAATCATATTCACAAAACTTGGGAACCAGGTAGAATTATGGACAAACACAGTGCACCCAGATCCTATATGGTTGGAAATTCCTTAGGTAACACTGTTAGACGTAATAGATATGACCTAAGAAAATCGCTAAATCTATACAAACCGGAGAGACTACGATTATGAACTGAATAAAGACAGTAACCCTTCAGATGATGTTCAGCCCATTATCAATGAATCTCAAAATCCCAGCACCCATCTTTCAAGTAATATAAGTAGTAATAATAAGTTTAGTTGTAAGGATAATGAACTCAGAACAAGATCTGGCAGGATTGTAAGGAAGCCAGCAAAACTTAATTTGTAAAAAGAAGGGAGATGTAATATATGCATATAGATGGCGCTATGTGCTATGTGCTATGCACATTACAGTTGCACATCCATAAGCATATATAGAAGCATAGAAATAAGATGGTGGACATGAAATGTAAATGGTATTAGTGTAGTGGATCAAAGAATAAAATAAAGAATTTAAAACCCGTATAATACAGAAGGTGTGATACTAGATGGGTAAAAATTTGTACAACTGATACCAATTCTGTAATTTACGGGTTTGTGGAGCATATGTAGACCGAAGGTTAAAGTAAAAATAGGGCTGTAATAGCAGAAAAGTAGTAATAATAGTTTTCAATACGACAGCGTACAATTGGGGAATCTAATCTTAGGACACGCATCGAGCGTCGAACCTTTTCGTTGCTATAGTTGTCTCTCTCCTCTCCCCTCGCCTAAGTTCTAATACATATTGTTGCTATCGATAAAACGCTTTCTCTTCGGCAGTCGCAAGTAGTCGGCAGCGATAGCATGCAAGCCTGGCACCTGCGATTATGTAGTATTAACTCCTATACCTATAATTCGTTGTAGGGTGTAATGTGACTAATGGCGGATACTGTGCACATGTGTAGCGCCTGTAATATTATGTCTGAATCTGTAACCATATATTTTAGATCTTACAGAGTTGCAGGTAACTTTACAGACACTACAGATATGCATAGAATTCCACCTAAAATACAAAATATATACCGTACAAACTACTAAAGTTATGGCATAGCGTTATATGTATTAAGCGCGCACTTCTGTTTGGAGTCAAAGTAGTTATTTACAATAGAATTTCACTATGTTTCAGAGTGGTAATTTATAATTGACTGCAATAGATTTACTGCATTTTTGGGGGTATCAGGATGGCACCGTAAACACTTGTACTAATCTGGTGTAGGACCGTATTAAAGTGAAAATTATTTTATTTCACCAAATATTCGGATTTAACACCTCAAATATAACATGGAGATCAAAAAAATATTACAGTTTAAATGCATCTGCATAATATACGTTTAGACAGTTCAACATTTGACTTTTTAGCAATACATGCATAATATACATAATTACATGCAAGTAAAAAATTATAAATGGCTGTTAATTATTCTTCATTGCGAATTTAAAGTATTTGTTTTAGAGAATATCTATTTCAAAATGACAAAAAACTTTGTTATTATATTTTTTCGTAATATTGTGTAGTTAACATTATATGTTATTATCATTTGTTTGTTATGTTTGCGCAAACCCTGAAAATGCGTAGACTGTGGAGTAATGAAAAATAAATAAAATATATATCGGATAATTTGATGAAAACCCTGTTGCCCAATAACTTTATTATTAGTTGTTGCTACACAGAAAACTTATGCATTTTTTACTATAAATTACTTCTTATATACTTGATATCATTACGATATTATAATAACTGAAATTATTCAAGGCAATTCTTATTACTGAACATCTGGAAACTTGTAGTCAACCGCATAATATTAATAGGTTTCACAAATTTTGATTTTTTTTTATGTGTGAAAATAAAATGAAACATAACTATAATTAAGAATTAAAATCAGGAGATGAACGTCTGCACTCGGTTTTGAAAGCAACAATTTTTCTGAAAGTCGGATTGTAGCATTAAACCGATAATGAATCAAACCTTTTTTTTTAAAAAAATTTCCATAAAATTTATTCCTTTTATTTTTATTTCTATACCAGGATTAGTTGAATAATTGCTTGCTAATTACGAGCAAGTGTGCAATTTACATTTAGGATAAAAGGGCTAATAATACCTAATTCCAGAGTGTGGAATTTACCTATGCTCTTAGATGATTGGTTTTCTAATTATTGTTTGTATTTATGTATTATTTAGGTATTCTAAATTTTAACAGCTGATTTCAAAAAAATACATTCAAATACAATTATCCAGTAATTACTTTCATAAAGGCATTAAAATAATATTAGGATGAAATTTCTTTATATGCCTATATACATTAATATTATTAGGTGTAATTTCTTTTGGAGAATGACAGAGATTATTGTAAATCAAGAATTGATAATTTCTATCTTTTCCTGAAAATAATTTGTTTAGGAACGTGTAGAGCAAAATCTTCCGATTCAGTGGACTCTTACAAGAACTAGAAGCCCTGCAACATTTTTTTTTTTTTTTTAATATCCGAAGTTATATCTAATTGATTTTGGGAAGCTGTTTTTTTTTAATTAACATTCATAGTCCGTTGTTTATAATTGTTGAATAAGCAGGCGCAAGACATTATAACTGAAGCAAGTTAATGTCATCATTAGTTAATCTCACATTTTCATATTATACAATTGTGCCTTACTTTACAATAACAAATTAAATACACACATACTAAAATTGATTTTAAATGGTGATGAACATCAAACGACGGAAATTTTAATGCAACATTAAACAGCTACAAAATTAATTACATCTTTTTAATTTCATTTACACATATTAAATTTATTTATTTAAACCACCAAACGTTGTTACATTAATTGTATTATGTTATAGTTATAAATGTATTCAATGTGAATTGTGAACACCGACAAACTTTCCTAACACACAATTAGTATGCGTTATAGATTTCATAAATTCTATCGCTACTATTTCTCATTTTCTATAATGTTCAAGATCAGAATATAATGACCTTGTGGATATTGGAACATCTGCTCATTGTCCCGTTGAGTAATATAGCGCCTGCGGCAAAATTTGCGGGGTGAGACGGGAGGAAGAGATAGCAATAGTTACGGAAAGGTTCGGCTCGATGCGTGTCCTACGATTTCTTTCCACGATTGTACATATAGATATATTTACCATTTGCCATCATCGTTATTTTAACATCTCCTTCTTCGCATCCTGTATACAATGCTGCAGGTCCAATTACCATCATGCACACACTGAAAATCAAAGTATAATGTTATGCAGAGTACATATAGTATTTTTTTTTTCAGTTTTAAACGGACAGTACTGACAAGAATCTTAATGGTAGCCATTTACGTGATCTAAATACTTACCACCTCTCATCACCTTCTTTTTCAATGACGCTCCCTTCTGATATAACTTCGACCATGGTCGAGACAAGGACACTTTTCTGGTTTGACGCAGGTCCCGGTGGCCGTATTCAAAATGTATCCACACACGCATTCACATCCTTCCTCACATTCCTGGGCGCTTACAATTTTGTAATTGTGCATGTTCTAAGATAATAAATAACATACGTTTATAAACTAAATAATCATTCACGCAGCATTCATATACTTCACAAGTTTCCTGTACGGTCGTTGCAACTGCTATATTTCGAAAAGTTCCAAGTGATCGCCACTTTCTGTTAAAATCGGCTTCCGTAGCGACATTATTTTGTTCAGAGTTAGTGGGCACCGTCTGGATCCACCTACCGGCTGTGCAAGTCCTGCGTATAGAAAGCAGTGGGTATTAACGATGGGAAAAACGAAGTAAATTGTGGGATTCGCATAATATATCAACATTATCGATAATAAAATGAAGATTTATTGCATAATATATTATAGTCGACATAATTTTATTGTTTGAGAATTTTGCCTACTGATGATGGCGTTAACCCAAGTAGCACGAATATTCTGAGAATATTCCTACACGGTGCAAATGGGATTACCATAGAATATTCTGTAAGAATATGCGCTGAATATTCTAGTAATGAAAAGTAGATTCAACCCGAAGTTTCCTCTATTTTTTTTTTTTAATTAAATGGAACACCCTGTATATTTTTGCAGATTATAATAGACCTTGTTTTTCCAAATTCGATCATCCTGGTTTTAGCACCATTATCTACAAATGATGGAGAGATAGAACACTTCACATTTACTGAACAATTAATTTTATTTATTGTAAATTATAAACAAAATAATAGTCTTCTTATAAACGAACTCATTTAAAATATTCAAAATGCTCGCCATATATTTCCTGACAATATGCACATCTTCTACGAAATGCCCGAGTTACCTTTTCCAAAACTTCTTTACACATTAAATCACATTCATGGACTATTAAATATCTAATGGACTAAGGTCTGGAGAACGTGCAGGCCACTCTATGAATCCTCTAGGTCCAATCCATCGATTTGGGAAAGTAGCATCCAAAAAATTCCTAACTTGCCTATCACAGTGAGGAGGCGCTTCATCCTTGTTGAAACCAAAACCTGAAGCAACTCTCCATTGTGATGAAGTGCAGGAATAATGTGGTTTCTCAGTAGATCCAAATACTTTTCCCCACTCAAGTTTCCTTCTATAAAAAATGGGCCTATAAGCCTGTTTTCAACAATGCCCATCTAAACAATAAACTTTTGAAGATGTCGAGTATGGGCTTCATGGATCCAGTGAGGATTATCATCGGACTAGTACCTGGAATTATGGCGATTGACTGTTCCATTTAAACAGAAAGTTACTTCGTCAGAAAACACTATGTTAGTTGCAAAATGTTCGTTTGCAAAACTCCAGGCGTCGATCAAAATCATCAACATTTCTTGAAGTAAGTGTATTTTATACGGATGGAACTTTTCTCTTTTCAATATTTTTCCTGCAGGTCGACGACTTATACCATGGTTTAGTGCTAAAGTTGTGGTAGAAGTTTGAGGTGATTTTTCTAATTTAATAGCAATGTTTTCTCTAACTGCGTTAGTTGCGGTCTGCGGTCTTCCTATTTTTGGTAAATTTTTAACCGTTCCAGTCAAACTAAAACGTTTTAGTTTTTTAGTGACAGCTGAACATATTATAGGAATTCTTTCGGGATGCAAATCATGAAAAAGGTGACACACTTCTTCATGAGTTCTAACACGATCACCAAACTCGACCATCATTAAAATTTCAATACGCTCTCCATCATTTAAATGCACTATTTCCATCCGTACAATTAGTAATTCGATGGATGCGAATTAAATAAACTTGACTGTTTGTCAACAATTACCTACTAGGTGATAATACCTTTTGTTTGTTTGTTGCTGGGCAAAGCTTTGGGTTGACATTTATGGACTTATTGTATCATCCCCACCGAAATTTTGCCGAACTAATTGTTTCTCCATTATTTACAGATAAAGGTGCTAAAACCAGTATGGCCGAATTCGGAAAAACAAGTCTATTATAATCTGTAAAAATTTACAGAGTGTTCCAATTAAATAAAGGAAAATAGAGGAAATTTCCGGTTGAACCGCAAGTACAATCTCAACAACAAAATCAACATCAGATGTATTATCTGCAAAGTTTCATCAATACTATGCTCTTCATTTTAAGGATATTTGCTTGGTTCTATACTTTATCCCAACCCTGTGTATTTATAACATAAGTCAATTACTTATAAAAGTCAGTGACAAAATTAACATTCAAAAAGACATTTTACACCAAACGGTTATTGGTGCCCACAATTCCATGCTCCTAGCTATACACTTCATTTACATCTTAATAAGTAGATTTTATAATGAAAAAATATCGAACTGGAACTACTAGCTCCAGGAAAAGAAAGTTTAATCTGATAGTTAATTTATTGTGTTCAAATAGTGAGATTATTGAAAATAGAAAAACTGGGTACGTTGTGTATGTAAGGAGGTACTCACAGTAACTCATTTTTGCTTTTCAGTATCTGGAAACCTGGTGGGAAACGAACATCGTCTAACTTGCACTTGCATTCTTCCACGGCGACACAATTGCCTGCTTCGTCTAGAGCAGTGCCAGGTGCGCAGTTGCAACCTTCCACGCATTTCTTTTTGCAGTACGGTCGAAGGGAGAAATCGTCGCAACTCCTGCCACAACTGTCGCCGCATTCTTGATATGTTTGGCCGGGAGGACACGGTAGTGCACATTGTGGAACCTTTTCACGCCAGCCGATAGCGATGCCTTTCCTAATGCATTCTTCTGCCAAAACTGCTATTTGGCCGCAAGCGCAGGACTCCGGCTTTAGTTAAAACAAGAAACATAAATTACATAGCGGAGATTGCCTTAAATTGGAATAGGAAAAGCATAGACTAACAGACAAATTGGTGTGACGAATGAAGAAATGTCGTTAGTCATACATACACCATATGATGCCTGGCGAAAATAGATATAATCTAATCCATATAAAAAATGTTTGCATTGCGTTTAAAGAAGATCTAGAAGAAGTGATACACAGAAGGACAAGGAAGATTTAAAAGGGAGTTTGGAACGATCCGGGGTGGTTTCCTTACAAGGGAACACTAGCAACCTGAAAATTGAGATTTTGATATATTAGCCATGATACAAGAAAATAAGGTATGCTCATCGGAAAATCGAAATTCGTCTTTTTCGCGGATGGCCCACAGATACGATATTGATTTATTATCCAATACGTTCTTACAAAATTTGAAAATGTAATTGTCGATGGAAGAGTAATTAGAAGAATTAAGAAATTGGACACGAAGCCTTTAAAGCAGGGCACTGTAACGTATCCGTGGTATCACCTATACGTTTGGATATATGTGTATATAATATATCTAAACGTCTACGTGATTTTTCGAAGGTTCATGTTTAATTACAGATCTAATAAATCTTGATGTGGAGAAGATTACGTATGCGTTTCTATGAAATGTTATTGTTCAATATATTGCTCTATAAATGCGCGGTCTGACGTAATTGATTATACGTGCGAAAAGCCAAAGAGTGCCAACTGTAAATTATATACATTAAAATAAAACGTTAAATAAATGAATTATTCAATATAGAAATCTTTATATGCACTTTTCTGAGGATATAGTAGTAGAAGAATGAATGACATATTATTAAAAAATATTTAAAATATAAATGAACTCATTTAGTAATTGCATCTGATAGTTTTTTTCGTGTTTGATGTTGAATTTTTATTATTATTTTTATTATATCTCTGATTTAGAGAAAACTATCGTTTGCTACGTAAAAGTGCCTTTTTTGAGAGATAACAAAAAGAGAAATAATTGTAAAAATGACAGGGTATGGGTACTCGCCTTCCCCTCCCTCTTCTCCCCCATATTAACTTCTTGCGAAGAAAGTTCCACCATCTTTTGAATCAGGTAATTTGCTGTAAATTATGTTAAAAAGGTTGTTTAATATCTGTTATAATTTCGGAGATATTCCTACAAATTGAAGAATCGCGCAAACTGGAGGGGAATGTACCCCAATATGGGCAAAAGGAAAAAATTGCGTAGTGGTTCTACTATGGTACTCTTTCAGTCTGTAGAGTTCCGTCGGAATTTGACAGTTACTGGTGTTACCTTCTTAGCACAATACTGTTCTCTATTATGCAACGGCAAGACTAAATTGAATAGAGCAATACTTGCGCGAAAATAGAGCTAGATTGCAAATTCATATATCAACCATACTAAAGCAATCAGGTCGAATTGAATTTAAACCACTAACAGTTACAAAACGATGACTAGCAAAAACTAACTGGATTTT